>CM038675.1:83166098-83430957 GCA_021605145.1 Aegilops bicornis | reverse complement strand
TTGCTCCAAGCTCCCTTTTGTTGCCTTCTCGTTCACATCCTCGTTCAATTGAAACAAGCTTTCAATCAATATCTGCAGGC
Source organism: Aegilops bicornis (assembly GCA_021605145.1). Lineage (NCBI taxonomy): Eukaryota > Viridiplantae > Streptophyta > Magnoliopsida > Poales > Poaceae > Aegilops > Aegilops bicornis. Next base: position 83,430,877 of record CM038675.1, on the reverse strand, counting down.
ACATTATATAATTCCTATATATATATATATATATATATATATTATTTATTTATTTTACTAAATATCAAAACTATAGTATTGATTTAAAAAATTGCATTTCTATGACCCCGTCGGCCGCGTGTCGGCCGAAGAGGTACTCTTCATTTGCGGCCAGGCCAAAGAGCCCGTTTTCGTCAATGATAGCAGCCGAATATGGGCTCTCTGTTGCAGCTCAGGCCGAAAATCATCTCTTGCGGCCCTCTTAGGCCGAAGAGGGCTTCTACTCCCACCTCTACGCATAACTGCCGAATGAAGTTGCATGTCGTTAATAGGGAGGACCAAGAGTTGCTCTTCTTTTCTGTCATGGACGAAAAGTTTTTTCATGCTGATTGCCCTTCGTCATTCCCTCTCACGCCCTTTCCCTTCCATTCCTCTCACTCCCTTCCCCTTCCTACCACCTCTCTCATGTCATTTCCCTTTCCACCATCACACCCACCAAAGGTTCGAGGAGCTCTCAGTGGTGTACACCAACCACCCGGTCTGGGTGGAACACTCCATCCGCATCATGGAGCTGTTGCTTGTCGACGAGAAGTACAAGGTGGCCCGGTTCGACATCGAGCACACCCGCGCTCGTGCCGGGTCTCGTCCAAGGTCGCCGTTGCCCAAATGTGCATGGGCCACCACGTCCTCGTCTACCACTACTGCCTGGCCACAAGGCCTTGCGAGCATTTCGCCAGGTTTGTCAGCAGCCCCCACTACATGTTCTCTATGGTGGACATCACCAACGATGTCAAGGTGCTCAAGAATTCGGGCATCGCCTGCCAGAATCTTGTCACATCCAGGGCCAATAGAAGATCTAGGGCAGCAAGGAGCATGAGAAGGACTCACTGGTTTACCTCGCCGAGGCCATCATCGACCCCTAGTACAGAGACATGAAAGATTCCTACAACAATGACAAGCGTGCCTGGCACTCGGCCTGGATGGAGAAACTTGACAAATATCACGTCGTGTACGCGGCCAAGGAGGCGTACATGTGCTACGACATGTACAGGCGGATCGTTGACATGAGGAAGTGCATCCTTCCCCAAAACGGAGAGGGATCCAGCCGGAAGTAGAGCAATGGCAAGCGTCGTCGCAACAAGAAGTAGATGATTAGATCCTCGTTTCTCCTAGTTTAGTATGCATGTAATTACTTACTTTGGTGTGTGAAAATGTTATCTATGTAGTCACTTGTCTAATTGTATGCTTAATTTGGTTATGCGATGTTGTCTTTTTAAGTATATTTGTTGATGCTCTGTAGGCAGAGCAAATCACATCGCACACGGACTAAACAAGGGAACCCGTCGGTGATGATTTCATCAATCACTGACGATTGTATACCAGCAATCGTTTGCTCACAACACACACGACTTGTTAACATGAATCGTCTGTGTTGTTATCGGTCTTCCCACACATTTTTTATTACAGACCTGTTTGCCGCGTATCACACACATCTTGTTATATTGAACCGTTGGTGTTCTCTTGTCTCAACACAAACAGTTCATCCGCGTGAACCGCATGTTGTATATCGCACACACACCTTGATTTGGCTGGCCGTTTCTTTTGTGTTGCCTAATCACAAACATTTCATCCGAGTGAACCGTATGCTGTGTATCGCACACGCCTTCATCTGGCTGCCCGTTTCTTTTGGTCCTCCTCATCGTAAACAGTTAATTGAACTGAACTGTATGCCCTGCATCGCACACGTAACTAAAATCTGAACCGTGTTTGATGCATCCGTCATCGCAAACGTTTTGTACATTTTAGACGGTTCTCTTACACCACTGTTTGCGATTATTGCATCGCACACAGTTTCTCAAAGGGTTTCTGATCGTAGTGTCGCGCTAGCAGCATCCTGCAGTAGTGGATGTCCAAACATAACCTTCCAATATATCAATCTTTATGTCTCGACCATTTCGAGACTTCCCGTCACGTCCGTGATCTCATCCGGGACTCCAAACAAACTTCGGTCGTCAAAACACATAACTCATAATACAAATAGTCATCAAACGTTAAGCATGCGGACCCTACGGGTTCGAGAACTATGTAGACATGACCGAGACCCATCTCCGATCAATAACCAATAGCGGAACCTGGATGCTCATATGGGCTCCTACATATTCTACGAAGATCTTTATCGGTCAAACCGCATAACAACATACGTTGTTCCCTTTGACATCGGTATGTTACTTTCCCGAGATTTGATCGTCGGTATCTTCATACGTAGTTCAATCTCGTTACCGGCATGTCTCTTTACTCGTTTTGTAATGCTTCACCCCGTAACTAACTCATTAGTCACATTGCTTGCAAGGCTTATAGAGATGAGCATTACCGAGAGGGCCCAGAGATACCTCTTCGATACACGGGGTGACAAATCCTAATCTCGATCTATGCCAACCCAACAAACACCTTTGGAGACACCTATAGAGCATCTTTATAATCACCCAGTTACGTTGTGTCGTTTGATAGTCCAGGTTCGAATTGGCTTAGGGGCGACATAGATGGGCTGGTTACATGTTCAGTAGGCCATAGCCTCTTTTTTCTTTTTACTTTTGTTTTCTGTTTTTATTTTTTGCTTTATTTTCTTCTTTTATTTATACTTTAAAATACTATAAATAGATATATAAAAAACTCTAGAAAGAACATTTTATAAATGTTGAATAAGTATTTGAATTCTTTTACTTGAAGAATTTTAATCAAGCGTTCAGGAAAATGTTGAATATAAAAAGAAAAATTGTCATCGTGTATTAAAAAATGATGAAAAAATTGGATCTTATTTATAAAAATGTAAATCAAGCTTTTTGTAAAAAAAATGTTGAACAAGTATTTGAAAATTGTTAGTCAAGCAGTTGCGTAATCATTAATGTCTATAGTAAAAATGCTGACCATGTATTAAAAGAAGATGAAGAAATTTGACCATGTATATAGAAATGCTAATCAAGCATTTGAAAAAAATTTGAACAAGTTTTGGAAAAATGTTTGTCAAGCATTTGAAAAATGCTAAATGTGTATAGAAAAAAATGTCTACCATGTATTAAAAATGTTGGAACTTTTTAATCATGTATATAAAATGTTAATCAAACATTTAAAAGAAATTTGGACAAGTGTTTGAAAAGCATTTATCAAACGTGTGGAAAACATGAAATGTGTATAGGAAAAACCTTGAGCATGTATTTTTTTAATATTTTATTTGAAAACTGTTACTCAAGCATTTTCAAAATGTTAAAAATATATATATAAATGTTGACCATGTATTCTCAATAAATGTTAATTTTATAATTACAAAATATTAATCTACCATTTGAATTTTTTTAATTTTGTGTAGAAAAAAGCTGACTATGTATTACAAAAATGTTAAATTTCTATTTGAAATATATAGGACCTGTATGAAAAAATGTTTATGAGATATACAAAGACATAGAATAATAATCAAAGAGCAAGGAAACCTGAATAAAGAAACAAAATAAACCAAAGAAAAAAGAAAATGAAGAAGAAAATAGTGGAGAAAAAATACAGAAAAATAAATGAAAAAGTGGTGATCAGGTAGTTTACCTACGTGATAAGGTTCTGCCCAACTAAGGGAGAAGTGGAGCTGCTCTAGCCTGAAAGTACAGTTCTACTTACTGTATTTCTGTTGGAAGAGTCATCAGGCACTCATTTTTCATGTTGTTGGGATTTCTCTGCATCAGTTCTCTATAATGACTGAGCTTTTCTCCTCCACCTTCTCAGGCATTTACAGGCAGCAAGGAGTTTCTAGGAAACTGCCAACAGGTCAATATTTTGCTGCGCTAGTTTTGCCCCTTGGTGATGAATTCTGTTTGGTACCATTTAATAACCCATGGCAACTGTGTGCCAGGCAAGAAGACGCCTCTGGAGCATGCCATGGATGGCTGACCGGCCCTCAGGTACCTCATTGACCATGATGCTGATCTTAGTCTGCTACTTTCAAGCAGATTTTTTTTCTTGCTTCACAAATTTGAGCATTGAGAGATTGTTTCAGGCTTCTAAGTCTCAGATTGTCTCTACTTGATCTTTACCAAGTGTTACTGCTGTGTTTTGCTGATAAGAACAATTGCATACTTGACCTATTGCCCGGTGTTGTGCTGTGCGCAGTGAAGATAATTTGGCCCATGAACAGTGAATTTGTTGGTTGTGAACATCTAGACTGCTACTTTTATCAGTCATTAAATTCAAATTATATTTCTAGATGACGATTTTTTTGGTTATATGAAATGGTTGCCTACATGATATAGGCATGTAAAGCACAACCCTACCCAACATGGCATTCTTTGAGATTAATAATTTGATGAGTTGTTTGTAGATGTTGTCTAGATCAAGTTAGATATTGCAATATCCAATTCAAAACCTTGATCCAATATGTTTTTCTTTAGCTTTGAGTTTTGACCAATTGTTCTTGTCAATGAGTATGTTGAGCTTGCTGAATTGTTGTGTACAATTCAATATTTGTTTGTCAAGCAGTTGGGAAATCATTAATGTCTATAGTAAAAATGCTGACCATGTATTAAAAAAAGAAGAAGAAATTTGACCATGTATATAAAAATGCTAATCAAGCATTTGAAAATTTTTGAACAAGTTTTGGAAAAACGTTTGTCAAGCATTTGAAAAATGCTAAATGTGTATAGAAAAAAAATGTCTACCATGTATTAAAAAATGATGGAACTTTTTAATCATGTATCTAAAATGTTAATCAAGCATTTAAAAAATGTTGGACAAGTGTTTGAAAAGCATTTATCAAACGTGTGGAAAACGTGAAATGTGTATAGGAAAAACCTTGACCGTGTATTTTTTTAATATTTTATTTGAAAACTGTTACTTAATCATTTTCAAAATGATATATATATATATATATACATATATATATATATATGTTGACCATGTATTTTCAATAAATGTTAATTTTATAATTACAAAATATTAATCTAGTATTTGAATTTTTAAAAAAATGTGTGTAAAAAGAGCTGACTATGTATTACAAAAATTTAAATTTCTATTTGAAATATATAAGACCTGTATGAAAAAATGTTTATGAGATATACAAAGACATAGGATAATAATCAAAGAGCAAGGAAAACTGAATAAAGAAACAAAATAAACCAAAGAAAACGAAAATGAAGAAGAAAATAGTGGAGAAAGTGCTATTGCTCGCCTCGTCTATTCGGCTTCCCTTGAACCACGCCTAGCTATGCTTGTCGCTTGCCTGTTGCCCCTCCTCCTTTTTCTTTTGTAAAATGATGAATGCCATGCCCTCTCCTCCCAACGCTGTAATGTTGTTAAAAAATATCTTGTCTCGTTCTTTATGATGGTCAACATACACATTATAAAAGCTACCTTAAGTGTAACTCAATTTCAGTTTTTACATAATTGTTCATCAAAATACTAGAAAGTGTTCATGAAATTTAAAAAACGTTCACATGTTTACGAAATTGCGCATGACGATACTTGGAAAAAGTTTACATAAAAAAACAATGAAGCAATTTTTGAGAAAAAATGTTGGTCAAGTATACTTTTTTTCACCAATCACCATATACTAAATGAATATTCTCATTTTATTTGTTAAATTTTGACCATGCAAGCAGAAAAATTCAACGTGTAGTAAAAAAATATAGTCAATGTGTGTATGAAAAAAGTGTTCAACGTGGGTTTGTAAATTATTCGACATGTATTTGGAAAGAGTTCAACATGTTGTTTAATTGGTGTCTGCAGTTAATCAACATGTATTTGAAAAAGAAGAATTAAAAAAAGTAGAAAAAAAGAAAACCCAGACAAACCTGTAAAAGACACGGGAAAAAAAAAGATAACCGAATGGAACCTTTCAAAAACCGTGTGAAAGATGCGCGAGTTTATGTCTCACTTGTAGCGAGACGGAAGCCAGCATCGCGTGGAAGATGTTTGTGCAGTTTTTTCACTATGTTTACTTCTCTCGCTGTCTTGTTTTTTTTTCTTATTTCCCCTTTTTCTTATATGTTTCTAAAAAATTCGAAAGACATATATTTCACACACAATTACAAAGTTTTGAAAAAAATGCAGTGTTAACAAATCTTTTTGTGCAACTTTAAAAATTTGTAGATAGTATTTGATAATAAAATTTTTGACGCATATTTCAGTTTTAGGATGTATTCATAAACAATGTTCAAACCATGTTTTCAAAAAATTGTTTAACACATATTGAAAGGATGTTAAATGAATATATCAGATGTATACCCAAAATGTGTATTGTTTATAAAAAAAATTAGATATAAAAACTTGTATTTGAAAAAATAGTTATAATTGTTTTTGAGTTTTTTTAAACATGTATAAAAGATGCTCCTTGCCTATTACGAAAATGTACAATATATATGTAAGAAGTAGCCATAAAAAACATATAGTCTGAAGAAAATTTTTAGCGTGTATTTGAAAAGTATTAAATGTGTATAAAAGTAATATTTCATATGTATACACAAAATGTACAACCTATATGAAAAAACTAAACATTGAAACATATATTTATAACAAATATTAATCACACATTTAGAAAATCTTATACATGTATAAACATCTGTTCTGGATGTGTACGAAACATGCAGACATGAAAAACATAATTTTAGTTGTGTATTTGAAAAATGTATGAAAATAATGTTTCATATGCATAAGAAAAATGTACAACCTATAAGAAAAACGTAGACATAGAAAACATACATTTAGAAAAAGCATATGTATATTTTGTGAGCTTCATTTAGAAAAAACATATACAAATTTTAATCACGTATATAAAAACTATAAAACATGTATAATTTTTTTCTTGATGTATACGAAAAATCTGGACATAAAAAGCATATGTACATTTAAGAAAATATTAATGGTGTATTTGAAGAATGTTAGAAATGTATAAAAAATGTTCTTGATGTATAAAAACTATACATTGTGTGTGAGAAAAATAGACATGCGTCGAACAAAAATGAAAATGAAATACAAAGATAAACCAAGTAAACCGAAGAAATTGTGCAATGCCTGCTCGCTCGCTAATGGGCCATGACCCATATAGCATCTCAGACTAGTTAAGGTTTACCGCTTGCAAAGTTTACTCCCCACCTTCTCAAGTGCTGACAAGTGGCGTGCTGCATACATGCCACTTGTCATCGAGATTCTGAGAGTACCAAACGACCACTATTGCCGCTAGAACGAGTCAGCCGATGCCGCTGTTGCCGCTCCCTTACCAGAGCCGCCTTGGCCATGTCAATGACAGCCGGAAAGTTTTCATGCATGTGTCCCTAAGGACCAGCGCGCTGGAGCCGCAGTTGTCGCCGTTGAACACTTGCATATACCCGAAACACCTGAGACCAAAAATCTCACCACACAACGAGAAACTCTCCTTACATCACCGAGGAGATGGTAGGAACTCACGCCGGAGCTCCATCGACTATGTTCAGACAAACGAACTCGAGGAGAATCGAAACTTGAAAGACAATCTTGAAGAAAAATCGCCGCCATCTGCCCGAGCGCCGCCCTAGTGAGGACTAAAAAACCCTAACCTAAACTAATAACCGGAGTAGAGGCATCGGGATTCCCCTCCCCGCAACCGGCCACCGGAGGGGTAGGCAGAGGGGAGGCGAATCCATGGGCTGGATTGTGAAGCACGGAAGGGAGAGGTTGCCCTAGCCTTCTAGTGTTAGGGGAGGGACAAGGGACATCTTGTGGTTAACTCCAAACAACTAATGATTGCTGCTAATATTGGCAGAAGCGGTAAGATTCCTTTCCATGCTCTAACAGTAGTCACTTGTCGGTGATGGCGAGAAGGTGAAATTTTAGGACTCGCCATGGCTTGATGTCCTTTGCCACAAGCACACTGCCCTTCTTATTCATGTTGCTTTGAAATAGATCACTGTTAAGCTTGATCTTTTCAACAACAATTACATTAACCAAATTTACACTTCAGCCAGCATGACCACATCAACCTCCTTGGGGACTTTTGCAGTACATTAACCTACATGAGGGTGTGGAGGACTCAGTTGTTTGAATCATGCTACTCACCTACTTCGTCGCATCCGAGTACCAAGCCCAATTTTCCGGAGTTACGTTTGTTCTAGAGGCTCTATAGAGGCATTACTTTGTTTAGGTGGAGTGTTTGCGAGTACCCTATCTACCACATTCACTACTGGAATCGACACCAGAACACTCGGCAAAGGGCCAAAAACCCTCGATAAAGACTTTGCTGAGAGTACCACTAGGCAAAGGCCACTCGACGAACCCCTCTCCGGCAAACAAAAATTTGCCGACAGCCAAAACATGGGAACTTGGCAAACTCTTTGCCGAGTGTCAAACTATAAGCATCGGCAAAATAAAGCAACTCATGGACGGCAGACGAAAACGGAGGTTACCACGTGGCGTAGCTTTGATGAGAGCGACATTCAGCAAATCGAGCCAATAGGAAACAACCACGTGTCAAGCACATGAAAGTGGGTCCCGCATTGTATGCCGAGTGCTAGTGTCGCCGAGAGCCACGCTCGATAAAGCCAGCCAACAGGAAATAGACACGTGTCAAGCACCTGAAGTGTGGGTCCCGCACAGTAAGCTGAGCACCAGCTTTGCCGAGAGCTACCCTCGGCATACAGAACTAGTAGGAAATGACCACGTGACCACCTCAATATTGATCCCCTCAAGAGAATTTGGAAATAGACCATTTATTCGTACTTACATTCCCGGAATGCCCCCCTGAACAAATGTCTCATTGATGGATACATTGGGAGCAAAATTGGAAACTCTAACTAGTATTTTATTTTGGAAATGATAAATGATCCTACAATCAACTTCACACTTTTGATGTCCTGTTTAACGATTCTGCCGTGTCTTTAGAAGAAAAGGAGAAGGACAGGGGTTGCTAGTCAGAAAAGCTATACCGTCAATTTGGATGCCTTGGGCACCTCTTAAATGCAAGCTTTTCATATGACTGATCTATCAAAACCAAGACTGGACTGCTTACCGCTTTGCTCGTCTTGGATGGCCTTGTGGTGCTTGTCAGCTTTGCAAGCGAGAACTAGAGACGGCGACCCACCTCCTTTTCAAATTTCACTACTCTGGGAGGATTTGGAAGATGATCAAACTTGGGCTTGGAAGACATGATCCAATCCCCTTTCTTGGCATGCTTTCGATTCCATCCATGATTGGTGGGACGCACTCACCTCGCGAATGGATCTACATCCAAGGCCACTGCATCCATCCTCATGTTGGTCTCGTAGGCAATTTGGAAAGAGTGTAATGCTAGAGTTTTTTTAGAACAAGTCCACAATGCTAACCATGATCTTCTCCAACATCAACAAAGAAGCGGATCTATGGGTTAAGGCCGGGGTGCGTAATCTTAAAGTTGTAATTCCAGGAGAACAATCAATTACCTGGCTACAGTCTTGTGGTGTACGTAAAACACTCTCCTTCTTAATTAATGAAATATATAGCATAGCTTTTGCCATTTCTTTCAAAACTAAAGTGTCACAGTTAGCTCTTTTCTTACAGGCTACAGCCTAGCCTTGCTTTTCACTAAAGGGCAACACAAATGCACGCTGAATGCTGGGATGCTCCTCCTGTCCATCGTATGTACCTCCCATATCGATAGGGCCAAGTAGCAAACAGGGTCGCGCAAACGAGAAAAGCAATTCTATATCCTGTGCATGGATCCACCGTCCATGATTCCTTTGAGTTCCGTGCTATTTTTGACTATTTTTGTAATTTCTCGTTTTTAAAGTGTTATACTCCCTCCGTCCCATACCTGCATATTAGATTTGTTCAAATTCAAAACATATAAAGTTTGACCAAGTTTGTAGAAAGCTTGTCAACATCTAGGATACAGAATCAACATCATTAGATGCATCATGAAATATATTTTCATATGGTATATACTTGGTATTGTTGACATAGATAACTTTCTTAATAAACTTGGTCAAAGTTTATGAAGATCAACTTCCACGAAAATCGATGTGCGATGTATTATGGGACGTATTGCGTATTAAGTTCTCTCTCTTGTTTCATTGTGTATCATAGTATATCAGTAAATTTGATCCGAAACAAGTGTATTATTTTCGTCGTTATTCTATGAAACATAGTGATACACTTTGAAACAGGGAAACACGGAACGAAACATTCTGAAAGAAGATACATTTTGATAGCAACAAAAACAGTAGCACGAGTCTCAGATCAACCACAAACGATGGATCTATGCACGAGATATCTCCTACCGGTAAAAAAATCACTCTCGTGCGCAAAACATGTCAAACACACTCATCTCGGTTAGTACATCATGGCGTGTGTTTCTTCTCACGTGGAATAGATGACTTCGTAGTTGACGGGAATATCTCCTCCCATTGAACGAACATCGCCGAAAGGTCTGAAATAAATCTAGAAGAATGCGTCCACCGGTGCCTAGTCTAGGACTTGAACCATCGTGGGTTGGTTCCACTATAAGGAACCTGCCATTTAAGCTACGCTTAGTTCGCGTTTCCGCTCCGTCTTTGGGTATGGAGTTTCTCGCAGGTGCCACAGATTTACGAGATCTCCATTGTGTCAATACAAATGCTTGGTGAAACAGAATTCGGATAAGTTACTTTGCATTCCTTTTTCAGAGGAGAGATTCTTGGCGACTCAAGATGTGCATGCTTCGTGCAGCTGAACTGGTGGACATGGGTGGCCTACAAAAATCAACTAATAATCTTGGCTCCAAACATGGCAAACGAGTGGAGGAACAAGGCATCCGGGGCTCACGAGTCGTGACTTGTAACTAATATGAGATGAGGCCTAGCTAGCTCCAATGAAGTTAGAAAATCACCAAGCATCCTGAAGAAAAATAAGACTGGAAACGAAACTTCAAGTCTTTATTGCGCACTTATGCATGTCAGCATGTCACCCATCCACGGATGTGCCATGCTGCTTATTCATTCACACGATGTTTTCATGCACAAGCTAGCGTTCATGGGAAGACGCAGTAGGGGCCGCCATGGATGGTCGGCAGGTTGCACTGCCCCGGCAGGGCGAGCGTTCTGGCGAAGTCCCTCTTCACCTCCGTCGGGCACCTAGGTGCCAGCGGCGGCTGCGGGGGTCCACCGGCTTGGCTTTCGCTGGGAGGGAACGCCCGGTCGATGAAGACGCGCAGCCCCTCGCAGCGGCAGTTCAACGAGATGGCGGCCAGCTCCCGGCAGCACCGGTCCTTCAACACTTGGATGGGGAGCAGCGGTACGACGCCGCAGGTCTGCGAGGCCACGTAGTAGTGGCAGCCCTGGAGCGGGTCCACCGGGAGGCCCATCCCTTCGTAGCAGGTGTAGATGCTGGTGGCGGTGGCGGCGGCGGCCAGGACGGAGAGGATGGCGACGGCTGAGAGGAGGTGCTGGCTGCACGACGCCATTGGCGTTGGTTTTGTCTTCTCTGGTGGAATGGAGCACTGCGCTTGTGAGCTGGGCTTGGGCTTGCATACACGTATATATACTGAGAGAGATGAGTAGAGGCGAAATGAAGCTGGCAGAATGGTGGGTGTGTTCGTTGCATGGGTCATGTGATGATGGTGATGAACTGGAGCGCAGTTGATTAATTTGTTGGAACAGAATTTGGCTGACAAGGTGACGGATATGTTACGGGTCATGTGATGATGATGATGATGATGAACTGGTGAGCAATTCATTAATCTGTTGGAACAGAATTTAGCTGACACGATGACAGATGTGTTGCGTGTTATGTGAACATGATGAACTACCGCGCAATTGATTAATTTGTTCGAGCAGATTTTGGAGGGAAATGCAAGTTGGGCATTGCGTGAGGAACAGAAGAGGTTTGGCCCTTCTAGTCTTAGCTTTTCCAAGAACAAAATTTGGAGGTAAACGAAAGTAGTTCTGTTAGGACATTAACAGACAAGACAAGGAAATTGAACTAGGCGTAGAGCTTTTCCAACCATTGCCTCAAAAGTACATATATGACTCCACCCGCCTTGTGCCGGCCGAAGAGTATACTCTTTGTTTGCGGCCAGGCCAAAGAGCCAGTTTTCGTCCGTGTATAGGAGCTGAATATGGGCTCTTCGTTGCAGCTTAGGCCGAAAATCATGGCCGAAGAGGGCTTCTAGGCCCACCTCTATGCATAACTGCCGAATGAAGTTGCATGTTGTTCATAGGGAGGACGAAGAGTTGCTTTTCTTTTTTGTCATGGACGAAAAGTTATTTTTCTGCTGACTGCCCTTCGTCATTCCCTCTCACACCCTTTCCCTTCCGTTCCTCTCACTCTCTTTCCCTTCGTACCATCCCTCTCCTGTCCTTTCCCTTTCCACCTGTTAGATTGTATATACACAAAGACTCTTGTATACATCTTGTATCTTGTATTGTACCCTTTGGTACCTCTATATAATGAGATAGCCACACACCGTTTAGGGGGTCGAGCAGTTTCCCAAACTATATGTTTTATATGGTATCAGTTTAGGGTTTCGATGTCTTCCGCTGCCCCCGCCGCCGCCGCCGCCTCGGCTTCTTCCAACGCCACCGCCGCTGCGTCGGCTCAAGCACCGGCCTCTGCCGCCGCCCCTTCGTCGCCCTTCATGGCGTCCTGCCCGCTAGCTCTGGCACGGTGGCGAGCTCGGCCGCCAGCGGGACTCCCGCAGGTCCTCTGATCGGATCGAGCGGGCCAGGCGATCTGCCCCCGCCGGTCTCCTCCGTCGGACCTTCCTCGACCACTGCTTTTGCGCCGCCAGTTTTCGCGGTCATGCATCCACGCATGGCGCGGATCCTCTGCCGATCTACGACGCTCCCTAGTATGGCGCCCCTACACCAACCTTTGGTGCCATGCCGCCGTCTTCGTCTGCCTGGCCGGCGCCCTACGTCGCGCCGTTGGTGAAGTCCTATGTGGGGCCGACGCACCCGCAGTCCTATGCGGTGCCGCTGCCTTCGCTGCCCTACGGGGCTGCACCTCCTGTGCCCCCCGGAGCCCCGATCGGCTCGTGCGATGCCCTAGCTGCTCCTGGCGCCTACCCTTCGTCGTCGTATGCTGCCGCACCTATGGCGATCGCCCCCCACCCGGAGACATATCCTTTGATGGGTTTCTACGCACCATCGACACTGGCTCATGCGGATCATATGGCGGCGCCGTCGCCGTTTTACTTCTCGCACCTCCTTCCGGTGAAGCTTACGCAGGACAATTACTTGTCATGGCGGGCTCAGGTGCTACCTCTCCTCCGAAGCCGCTACCTGGAGGGATAAATTGGTGGCTCCATCCCGTGTCCGCAGCCCTACCATCCGACACATCACGTGTGGGTGGCCCAGGATCAGGCGATCCTCTCTGCCATCCAGTCATCGCTCACTCCGAGCGTGTCGTCACTGGTCCTCTTCGCCGCGACATCTCGGGATGCTTGGTCGGCGCTTCACAGCAGCTTCACCTCCCAATCTCAGGCACGTGCTCATGCTATACACACCGAGTTGGGGGAGACAAAACTTGGCGGCCTCACCATCACGAAGTACTTCACCAAGATGTCCAGTCTTGCCGACACCTTGGCCTCGATTGGTCAGCCGCTTGGAGATGAGGACTTCACCACCCACGTGCTCAATGACCTTGATGACGATTATGACAATCTCATCGAGAATATCCTTGGTCGTGAGGCGCCACTTCTGCCACGAGAGCTCTATGCGCGTCTTCTTGGTCGTGAACAGCGCACCAAAGCGCGTCGTGCCTCTCTGAGCTTCGTCTCCGCCAACGCCGCGACCCGCGGTAAACCACAGAAGCCGTCGCCACTTGGTGGGAAGCCGGCGGCCTCATCCCTGCAGCCTCCGCGGGGTGCCGCGCCGTCCATCACTGGTGGTGCCAGGCCGGTGGCGTGTTGTCCCTCCTGCGGCGCTCAGCAGGCCTGTTAGCTGTGTGGCATTGAGCGCCACATCGCCTCCCGCTGTCAACGATGCTACAAGCAAGATTTCCTCGGACTGGGCAATAATGGAAAAGGGAATGAAATACAGGCTGTTGTGGTGATAAGTCATGAACATGGGCGCACTCCGTCCTACTCCATTGATCCTACATGGTATATGGACACGGGAGCCACGAACCACCTCACCAACGAGATGGCCAAGCTCTCCACTCAGGAACCATATCGCGGTCATGATCAGGTGCACACCGCCAATGGAGCAGGTATGCGTGTCTCCCATGTTGGTCAGGCCTCACTTCTTGCACACAACTTTCGAAAACTGCATCTTCCCTATGTTCTTCGAGTTCCCACTGCTACACGTAGTTTGTTGTATATTCCTCAACTCGTGGTAATAATGTCCTTTCTGAGTTTCACCCTTTTCATTTCTTTATCAAGGATCGGGATACGAGGGCCGTTCTGTTTAGTGGCCGTCTTCGCCATGGTTTATATGCACTTGACGCGCCGCCCACATCTCCTATGCAGTCTTCTCCTCAGGCGTTCATCGGTGTTCATGTGTCACCTACACATTGGCATGTGCGCCTTGGTCACCCTGCTGCTCCTGTAGTTCGTCATGTGCTACATCGTCATGAACTACCCATTGTGTCCAATAAAACTACTGAAACTATTTGTGATGCCTATCAGCAGGGCAAGAGTCACCAACTTCCGTTTTCAGAGTTTAGTCGTGTTGTGTGACATCCTATTGAGCTTGTGTTTTCTGATGTATGGGGTCATGCCCAAACGTCTGTTAGTGGCCACAATTATTATGTCAGTTTCATTGATGCTTATAGACGGTTTACTTGGCTCTATCTTACTAAGCGAAAGTATGATGTGTTCGATGTTTTTATTCAGTTTCAAGCACACGTTGAGCGTCTCCTTAAGCAGAAAATTATTCATGTTCAATCCGACTAGGGGGTGAATATCACAACCTCAACACGTTTTTCAACAAACTTGGGATTTCGCACCGTGTGTCTTGTCCTCATACACATCAGCAGAATGGAACCGCTGAACGTAAGCATCATCATCTTGTAGAAACTGGCCTTACTTTGCTAGCTCATGCCTCCGTTCCGTTTAGGTTCTAGAGTGATGCTTTCTCCACCGCCTGTTTTTTGATAAACATGCTTCCCTCACGACTTCTGAATATGAAAACCCCGCTTGAACTCTTGATCAATGAAATCCTATATTACACATTCCTCAAAGTGTTTGGGTGTGCATGTTGGCCCCATTTGCGTCCGTACAACAAACGTAAGCTAGAGTTTCAGTCTTAAAAGTGTAATTTTCTTGGGTATAGTTCCCTTCACAAAGGGTACAAATGCCTGCATGTTCCCACCAATCGCCTCAACATCTCTCGTGACGTTGTATTTGATGAGAATGTGTTCCCTTTTCATGCACTTCCGAACAACTCTGACACTCCTATGCCACCTGTTCACTCTACCATACCTTCGCCTGATCAATTTGTGGATGTTGCAAATGCTCATGTGTTGCATCCTAATCATACTGCAGGTATTGGACATGGTGCTCGTCTTGAGCTACTTGAGGAACAGGCGTCGGATGATGCTCCGGATCGGGAAGTGGATCCTATGCATGGGACATACATGACGGGTGGCACCCGTCAGCCCGTGGAGGCTGCACCCCAACCGCCCCAGGCGCCGACCTCGCCCGTCTCGGTGGTTGCTTTGCCTGGGCCAGCTGCGGCCTCACCAGGCCCACCGGCTGTTTCTCCTACGTCGGCCGATCTCACCCCGACTCTTGGTGGGCTAGCCTCACAGGGCCTGACGCCGCCCGCCTCCCCAGCTCTGGATGGGCCGGCCACACAGGGGCCGACGCCGCATGCCTCCCCGTTGCTAGGAGACTCTGGCACGAGGTCGCAGGGTGCCTCAGCCTCACCTCTGTGATGCCGTCGCCTTCGCCAAGTCCGACATCGTCAGCACAACTCACTGCCGTTGTTCTTCATCCTCGAACACGCAACCAGACGGGTGTTTTTCAGCTAAAGAAATGCACCGACATGACTATCACGTGGCTCGCTGCTTGCATGGCTCATACTACTGCGGATCCCACTCCCGAGCCTTGCCATTTTCAAGCTGCACTAGGTATTCCTCACTGGCGTTCCGCGATGGAACAGGAGTTTCAGGCCTAGCTGAAGAATGACACTTGGCACCTTGTTCCTCCAGTATCTGGTATTAACATTATTGATTCCAAGTGGGTTTTTAAAGTCAAGAGACATGCTGATGGTTCTATTGAGCGCTACAAGGCAAGGCTAGTTGCCAAGGGTTTCAAACAGAGGTATGGTATTGATTATGAAGACACATTCAGTCTGGTTATCAAGCCCACTACCATTCGTTTGCTGTTGTCTCTTGATGTTACTCGAGGATGGTTCCTTCGTCAACTTGATGTGCAAAATGCTTTTTTTGCATGGGGTCTTGGAGGCGGAGGTTTATATGCGTTAGCTGCCGGGTTTTGTGGATCCTGCACGTCCTCATAATCTCTGTCGTCTTGTTAAGGCACTATATGGACTTAAACAGGCTCCCCGTGCGTGGCATGCACGCCTCGGCTCTGTTCTTCGGGCGCTTGGGTTTCTTCCCTCCACTGCTGACACGTCCCTGTTTCTTCTTCAGCGTCCTGAGTTTACGATGTATCTACTCGTTTATGTTGATGATATCATCCTCATCAGTTCCTCCGATGCCACTGTGGGTCGTCTTGTGGCTGCCTTGAGTGGTGATTTTGCTGTCAAGGATTTAGGTGCTCTGCACTTCTTCCTTGGTCTGGAGGTTTCGTGGTCTTCTGTTGGGTTGACTCTTACTCAGAAGAAGTATTCTCTAGACTTGTTGCGTCGTGCTGGGATGCTGAAGTGTAAACATGCGATCACTCTGATGTCTTCTACTGATCGGCTGTCTGCTCTTGATGGAGACCTTCTTTCACCCGATGATGCTACTGAGTATCGCATTCTCATTGGTGGTCTGCAGTATCTTACTATCACCAGACCAGATGTCTCTTATGCAGTCAACCGTGCATGTCAGTATCTCCATGCACCCAGGACATCTCATTGGTCAGCTGCGAAGCGTATCCTACGTTATATTTGCATCACTGCTTCCTATGGTTTGCTCCTCCAGCCTGCGCCGTCTTATGAGATCTCAGCTTTTCCAGACGCAGATTGGGCTGGTAGTCCTGATGACAGGCGATCCACGGGGGGATATGTAGTGTTTCTTGGTCCTAACTTGATCGCCTGGAATGCTCGCAAGCAGGCTACGGTGTCTCGCAGCAAAGATCAAGTCGAGTACAAAGCGATTCTTTGAAGCGACTCATCGAGATTATATGGGTGCATCCCTTGTTGAGAGAATTGACAGTCTCTCCTGCTCATCCTCCAGTGCTTTGGTGTGACAATATCGGTGCTACATATCTTTCATCTAATCCGGTGTTTCATGCTCGGACGAAACACATTGAGGTTGACTATCACCTTGTCCGAGAACGCGTTGCACAGAACCTACTCAGTATCAAGTTCATCTCGACAAAAGATTAACTTGCTGACATCTTCACGAAGCCTCTTCCACAACCACAGTTTGTAGGCTGTAGGCGCAATCTTAACTTGCTTTGTACTTCAGGCCATAGTTAAGATTGAGGGAGGGTGTTAGACTGTATATACACGTATACTCTTGTATACATCTTGTATCTTGTATTGTACCCTTTGGTACCTCTATATAATGAGAGAGCCACACCCCGCTTAGGGGGTCGAGCAGTTTCCCAAACTATATGTTTTACACCATGATCAACTTCCCCGTGCTTCACACCATACCTCTCTAGCCCTTTTCTTGCATCACTCATTCTATAAACCCCTCTCCTGCGTGTTGTGTTCTGCATCATTCCACCAGTAGGAAACTAGCCATCAGTCCCGGTTCGTGAGGGCCTTTAGTCTCGCTTCTGCAACCGGGACTAAGCAATCGGGACTAAAGGCCCCCACTTTTAGTCCTGGTTGTGTTACGAACCGGGACTAAAGGAGCTCAACGTGGCCCCTATGGGGAGCCAAGCAGGAGGACCTTTAGTCCCGGTTGGTAACACCGATCGGGACTAAAAGGCAGCCACGCGCTAGCACCTGCCAAGCGCTAGGGTTCTTGTTTTCTTGAAAGGAGGGGTTTAGGGGTTTCATTTTGTGTTTCCCCCTTAGCCATTTCTCCAGTCATGTTTGGTGACCCCTCCCACCGTTTTACGTCAATGTCACATTTGCTTTTCTCTGGTGCCACAAAAATGAAGATGAGTAGGGGTTGGGGGGGGGGTGGTCCAGGTGTTCCTTTTGATGAAGTAGTTAGTAGTTAGAGCCACCTGATGGAGTTGGGTAAGTGTTTTTGAAGGAAATATGCCCTAGAGGCAATAATAAAGTTGTTATTTTATATTTCCTTATTCATGATAAAGGTTTATTATTCATGCTAGAATTGTATTGATCAGAAACTTAAATACATGTGTGAATACATAAACAAATACCGTGTCCCTAGTAAGGCTCTATTAGACTAGCTCGTTCATCAAAGATGGTTAATCTTTCCTAACCATGGACATGTGTTGTCATTTCATAACGGGATCACATCATTAGGAGAATGATGTGATGGACAAGACCCACCCGTTAGTGTAGCGACCCGACCTCAGACGGTCAAGTCTCTGCACTTAAGTGTCATCCCTGGATCGGTATGCTGACACACATAGTACTCGAGGATTTATAACAGAGTTAAATCACATGTATAAAGTAATGTAAATACTATTACCTCAATCCATAAAGCGGAAGAAACAACAAGGTTTTGGATTCCCATCAACACCAACGACAAAGTTGAGTGTAGAAATCATAACCCTAACATATCACTTACTCGTCGTAAGATTCCTACAACATGAGACCTTGCAGCCATGTAGGTCAGTACATTGAATGTACTGGCAAATTCACACCATAGTTTAATAATGAATAATAGCTATCACTACATGCATATATGGCTGGTGGAGGCTCTAAGTTTAATTTTCCATAAAGTTAGTTTTTCCCTACAACAAATGAATATATTTTATTTAACTACAAAGTTTGATTGAAATCATTAACAAAGTTCCTCCAACTCAATCACAAAGTAATAATTATAACCCAACAAATTATTTAAGTAAGATGATGAGATCAAAGCAATAATTTAAGTACCAAATACTCAAGATGTCCATAACCGGGGACACGGCTAATCATTATTAGTTTGTACACTCTGCAGAGGTTTGCGCATTTTTTCCCACAAGACTCGATCTCCTCCGTTGGATTTCTCGCACTACATGGTGTTTGAGAAACGGATGACCGAGACATAGTCTTTCAGAAGCATTAACTCTTTACTCAGGGTAGACAGTTACACCTACTTTCCCCAACATCTGCTAGCCTACACTGAAAGAGGTCACACAACATACTCAACTATGCCAGAGCCTATAATGGCATGTGGCTGCACATGGAAGTTTCTAGCATGAATAATCTCATGATCCCTTTGAGCCTGGGTGGCATTCCGTAGGGTAATCACACGGGTACTCCGGGATTCCCTTGGGAAAGCAGTGGGTTCTCCAGGTGCCTAGACAACCACTGGGTGCTCCAGGGTGCCTCAACCAATCCACCCAGATGTGTATTAAAGTAGCCACCTTAAGTTAAACCTTAGTTAACAATAACTCCCACATCTTTCATGAATTCTCTCAAACAAATCCACATCTACGAGCATAGAAAAGCAGTATGAGCATAACGTGTGAATCCCAGGGTTTGATAAAATACAATAGGTTCCTACCTCAACAACTACTTCCCAATACCCACATGTTATCAATCCTAATTATGCATTAGTTTTACCCTCAAACATGTAGGTCTGGTGGAAGCCCCCGGCAAACTAGGCCAAGTTGTGGGGCTTGTCCAGGAACTTTGGCGCCGGTTACCAATGGCCGACCGCACTACGACGCTGTCTGTCATGTTTGTGGTCTGCTCGCCGATGTCAAGCACGGAGCACTCACCGGTGATCGAGCAAAGCAAGGGCGGCAGCCTTCACGCGTCTTCAGCACCTCCCCGAAACTCTTGGAGAAGGAGACGACCAGCTTGGGACTCGAAGGTGGAGATACCTAACACTACAAAAAAATACACTTCTGTGATGATACATGTTTGTCACAGTAGATCGCGTTTTTTGTCATGCATGTACATCCATGACAAATTTATGACAGAATCAAGATAGTCATACTTGTGCTGTCATAGAAGTGTTCATTACATTACCAAAATTATCATCACGGAAGTGTCCACTTCCATGACGATAAATCGCGCGTCACAGAAGTGCTTTCGTCAACGGTGACCGACACGTGGCATCCACCGTAACGGAACGCCGTTAAGCTATCAGGCCGGGATTTGGATCCGATAACTCTTTAACAGCCCAGACCAATGGGGATTTTCCACGTGTAAAATTATCATTGGCTGGAGGAAACACGTGTCGGCTCATCGCTGGGACAGATGCCATCCACTCATTGGACAGAAGGCGCCTATGATACGTCGACACGTGACACGGCCCAACAGAGGCCCATTCACGTGAAAAGGCCGCCCGCTTTGACTTGGTCAAAAGGTGGCGGGCCGGCCCATGGAAAGCCTGTTAACGGCATGTTGGCATACAGGCCATTTACAGCCCGCTAACCCAAGGCCCGTTACGCCCTATTCGAATTAGGCCCAGTAGCGTCATTTCGGCCATCCAATATGATTCCAGTCCGTTTTCACTTCTGGCCCATGTATGGCCCATTACGTCTTTCGGCCCATATGAGGCCATACGTAAATCTTGGCCTATTAACGGCCCGTGGTGAAACTGACCCGTAATGAACAGTGTACCACTTTACACCCATTAACGGCCCGTGGTGAAACTGGCCCGTAAAGAATAGTGTATCACTTTATACCCATTAACGGCCCATTATTCCGTTGGGCCGTTTCCAGCCCATGTTATCTTTTGGCCTTATCAGAGCCCATTTATTCTTGGGCTCATTTCAAAGATTCGCTTACTTAACGCCTTCACATCGTCATTTTACGCTTGTGGGCCAAATTCAGCCCGTGGTTACAGTCGGCCAGTTTGTGGTCCGTTAATACGTTGGGCCGTTTTCATAGCGTCATCAAATATGTCCTATTAACGATGGCCCGTTATGGTCGGCCCATGAACGTTCGTTTACGGCCTGAATGCGGTCTATTTGGCCCATGTTTGGCCAATCGATCAGACGCCCCGTATAAGGCCCATTGATGATACGGCCCATAGAAGGCCCATTGTTTCTACGGCCCATAGAAGGCCCACTGTTTCTATGGCCCGTAGAAGGCCCATTGCTTGTACGGCCCGTAGAAGGCCCACTTCTTATACGACCCGTAGAAGGCCCACTATTTCTACGGCCCGTAGGAGGTGCAGTGTCACTACAGTAAATATTAGCCCATGGATATTATGGCCTAGTTTAAAAAAATAGGTTATTGCAGCCACTAGCAAACCTCAGAAAAAAACTGCACTGACTACAAGCAAACAAATAAACAAGACAACAAGGAAATAAATAAGCAAGCAACTTACACTAGGCTATCACGGCTATTACACATATTACATCCACTGGGCATCAAAGTTCGCCACCAGTGCAAATATAGGGAACACGGCAGCATATAAACGCCGCAGCAAAACAAGTCCAGAACTGAAATCACTTCAGAAGAGCTCAAGAAACAATATCCTGGGTACCCATAATGCTGGCAAGATGCTTAGCAAGCTTATAACTTTCTCTTGTTTGGTGCTTAAGTCCTCCAGCGCTTGCTGTTGCACCAGAAAGTATGCATCTGAATTCTGCAGGGACTTCCTCAGTCCTTCGGCTTCTTTTCGCATAACATCTGATCGATGTCTTTCAACTTGAAGTTGAGACTCAAGAAGCCGAACTGATTCAGGCAAAGAGTTCGAAGAGCTGGTGCCAGCAGTGGTAGCCAGTAAATCGAACACTACATCAAGACAGGACTTTGGGGTTGTCTTAGTGTCTTCAATATAGTTTTTATCAGCTTTCTTGGAGACCAACAGGGATGTCTCACTATCTTGAACCTTATCTGCATTACTTCCTTTACCATTGCATAACAGGGTACTCTTCTCCAATATTTTATCCGCGTTCTAAAAGAGAAACAAACAAACACATCTCAGGTTTACAATGTAGTATATGAAACTCATTTTGGTAAACCAGTTCAGTAGTAAGGTGGACAGGATAACAACATGAAACAAACATATATCTATGTAGTATGGTCATTGTATGGTCTATATCATTATAGTTTATGTTGCCAAATCAAGATAGATACAGTTCAAATCATATCTAGTTAAGAAAAAGCAGTATAGACAGAATATAAGTGTGGGAAACTACACAGCAATAACAACACTTGTAATGTGCATGGCATGAGAACATAACTGTTTATTCAATTGAAACTGAAATCAACATAGAGCAAGTTACAACAGCACAAAGCCAAACACGTTGAAGAAAAAGGTTTAAAACATACCTGTTGCGCCATTGGAGTTTCAATTGCATCCTTCAAATTTGAAATTAGTTGGTATCAGTAAATACAGTGATGCAAGAGCAAAGTAGTATGAACCATAGCTACGGAACCTGACCTGAGAACAATTCTTCTTCTACTTTAAGCATTGACTTCGGGTTTGGAGTGGTGGTCCTCGTGATTTGGGCACTGCAGTTGCCTTACTAACTGCTCGTGTTTGGGTGCTCTGTGGTGGAGACGGTGCTGTGTCAACGGGAACTGGGTGTCTATCTGTTGGGTTCGGGGTTAGAAGGGGTGTAGCTGGTTTTCTGTCCAACTGGGTAGGGGTACAATCTGCATGAGTGTGGGTTATGTGTGGTGGGGCTGGTTCCTAGGCAAGTACAACCGTGGTTCTATCTGCATCGACTGTGTAGCACGAAGCTTTTAAGACCGTGTTTTACTCCCACGGATACGCCATCACTACCTCCAATTGAAATGGCTGATAAACAAGAAAAGTAATTGAATGTACAGACATTGTAAGATAGACAGAGTGCAATGGATAGTAGGGAAGAAAACAAGGCATGAAATAATTCACATTTATGTTGTCTAAGCAAGCAGAATAGCAGGACATAATTTCACATATATGATGGATAATTAAACAGGATAGCATGACACAATTTCACATGTATGATGGCTAACTAAACAGGATAGAATGACATACTTCAAAATATGATGACTATGTAAACAGGATGACATGATATAACTATACGATGTGTCTATTAAAGTGGTTGGCATGCCATAAATCACAAACATGCCGCCGATGGAAACATGATGGCATGATATAATTCACGGATAGAACGACATAATTTCAAATATGATGACTATGTAAATAGGATGAGATGATATAACTATATTATGTCTTGAGAAAATGGGTTGGCATGCCATAATTTAGATACATGTTGTCTATGTAAACATCATGGCATGACATAATTCAAATATATGATTTATATACTAAGGAAGTGAGCAGAGGGCAATCGCATATATGATGTGTCAACTAAGGAGTTGGCATTCAATATTGTGTATATGATGTAAAAACTAAGCATTACAATACAACATATGCATTATATGAGTAATATAACCCTGGCAACTTTGAGCATACACCTCAGGGGGATAATAGGACTTGTCATCTGCCTCTGAATCCTCCTCTGAAGAGCTATCTGTAACCAGCAAGATATCTGCTTCAGCGGGTAGCATTGTCTGCTCTGAAGACCTTGTTTTCACTCCAGATTTCTCCATCACCAATTCAAATGGCTGATGCACAGGAAGAGCAGTTGAATATACAAACATTGTCGACAAAAGCAATGAGAAATATAAAAAAAGGACAAATGATATAATTCACATATATGATGCTTGCCTAAACAGCATGGTATTGCATAATTCACATACATAATGCCTTGCAACAAGATAACATTGCATAATTCACATATATAATGTCTTGCAATAAGATGGCATTGCATAATTCACATATATGGTAATTAGACTCTAAACAGGTGGCATTCACACAAAGCATGTCTAAACTAAGAAAATGACATAGCAATGGAAGATACCATACACACGATATGAGTAACATAACCCTGCCAAGTTAGGGCATGCACCTCGGGGGGGGGGGGGGATATGACTGGTCCTCTGTCTAGGAATCCCCCGCCGAGGAGCTATCGGTAACCAGCAAGACATGCGCTTCGTCAGATAGCATTGTCAACTCTGAAGACCTTGTTTCCACTCTAGATTTTTCCATGACATGCCGAATGGCTGAGTAATTGAATGTACTAAAATTGTTGACAAATTTAACACGTAATAAAAAATGATGGCATGATATAATTCACATATAAGATGACTGGCTAACCAAGGTGGCATTGCAAAATTCACATATATGATGCCTGGCTAGACAAGATGGCATTGCATGATTCACATATATGGTAAAGAAACTAAACAGATGGCATTGACACAAAGCATGTCTAAACTGAGCAGATGACATCTTTCATGTATACAGTAAGCAATGCAAGGCACCATATGCATGATATTACCAACATCAGCATGCCAAGTTAGAGCGAAGACCTCATGGGGTAAATAGGAGTGGTCTTCTCCTTCTGAATCCCCCTCAGAACAGTTATCTTTCTCTTGATTACGATCCGAAATGGGTGGAGGGGGGCTGCCTTTGCGCCCACCATGGAGCAGCGTCGCATGAAATTTTATTGCCACGCAAGGCTCGTCTCTTTTGCTCTACATGATCAGTTTCATTGTGTACAATAACTGGCATGCATAGGAATAGAACATAGTGAGATTATGTAAGGAGTGCATGCACAAATCCAGAGTGATGGTAGCAAACTGTGGATAGACCCAAAACAAGTGATACCAAGCAGATAATAGCTTTAGTTAAAAATACAGATAATGGCTCCTTTGATGTTTGTTTGCACCCAACATGAAACTCATAGTAGACACCGGAGATTAACCAGATAGTAGACAGATAGTGCTGATTGCTGCCCCAATATGTACCCCACAACCATTTAAAAACTCAAGTTTCAGCATTAGTTTGGACCTGACTCGGAGTTTAATAGGTGAACACGACGATAATGTAGCATGTCATCATATTCAGCGACGCATAACGGAAGCAGACACGAAAGAGTGCGACCTCTCTTGCGGATCCATGTAGTCCTCAAGGTCATCTGCTCAGTTGATGATGGTAATGCAGTTGTCGTGGCTGCCGGCGGCGGGGAAGAAGATCTGAGGCGGCGAAAGACAGTCTAGAGAGCGGATCCCTGTTGTGGTGAACCCTTTCGTTGTTGGAGCAGCTGAGCTGGGGTGGAACATAGCGCCGCAGGAGCAGGACAAACCACACAAGGTTTTCTTTGACACATATCTGTAACAGAAGTAATTGAGTAAGGGCTTGTTTGAATTTGAGGATTCTAACAATGTAGGGATAGGAAATAGACAGGAATAGGATAGGAATGCACGTGCCAAACAGAGAATAAAAAAAAACAGGATTTCTGCCAATTTGGGTGTTTGATTAACAACAAATGCAAGATCACAGGATGCAAAAAAGCATGGTGAGATTAAGTCAAACCACAAGAAAATGTACGGTTATAATGCTATTATGCTACTATCTCTTAGTCTTGTGCTTGATGAATAGGATTATGAAAAGGAGGACAAGTGGAAATTAGAATTCCTACGATTTTTCATTCAAGGAGACACTAAAGGAACAAATCCTACAGTTTTTCTTTGCTCCATTCCTTTGCACCAAATTCATGAAAAGTAGTACCATAGAAAAATTTCCAATTCCTATGTTTTTCGTTCACTTTTCCTTTCAAGCACTGGCGATTCTAGTAGGCAGGCTTGAGCAAGGAAAATCCTACACTAAAAAATGTTTTTGTGCTACTTCTATTACTTTGGACCCAGGCCACTGCCATACTAGCTCAACTCCCAGGCCCATCGACAAATGCACAACTCAAACGCGCAGAGATAAATAATGGTGGCATTCAAGAGAGTCCATCACGGATAGCTAAGTTTCCTAGTACCTCACTGCTTGTCATATAGTAGGATAAAATAATCGTATTTCCTGTTAATACGAGTGCTCAGTGGACAATATATATGACATGTAGAGTAAAAAAGAGATGCAACAAGTGTACAACCTCTTTGGCGAAGCCATGTCGATCTCAGCGTGATTGGGTTGGCCGGTGAGGATGCTCCGGCTGACTTGGCTGTCGGAGGAGGGGAAGAAGATCTTAGGCGTCTGGAGATGGAGCCCGAGGTACTGCTCTGCTGTGATGGAGGGTTTCGTCGTTGGAGCAGCTCCGGTGAGTTGTACGACGCCGAGGCTGAAGCAGGACAAGAGAGAAAACGAACAACGTTAACCTGAGTGGAATTCTAATAGCATCTGAAATACATGACGTAATATACATAACCACAAAGTGCTAGATGTAAAACACATCAGCCGCTCATCTCTAAACTTAACTGTTGAAACTGAACTTAACTGTCGAAACTGAACTTAACTGTCGAAACTGAATTTTGCTGTCGAAACTGAACGCACTAGCAAGGTGAGGCTACACGTCGGTGGACTTACTTTTTCATCTCTGGTCAGTCGATTTTACAGCCGTTGGATACAAAATCAAGGGCCTGCAGTTCATCTTCAACCTCCACCCCCCTGTGCCGCCAGCCACCACTGGCCAAAGAGCCGCTCCCGCCGCCCGCGGCCGGCGGTGCGCCGCCCGACCGCCCTGAAACCACTCCCCACCGTCGGTCCGCCGCCCGACCATCCTCTAGGCCCCCGTGCCGAAGCTTTTCTCCCATGATCCCCACGCCATCGCCCCGCCATCACCGGGCGACCACCGCACCCATCCTCGAACCCTAAGATAGATAGTGGGGTACCTCTCCGTGAGCCCCTCCTCGCTGTGGCTGGTTCTTCCTTCACCCGGTGATCCCCACCCCTGAACCGTGAGCCCCTCCCGCTGCGGCTAGTTCTTCCTTCACCCCGGCGAGCACCGCCCCCACACCCCCTGAAAATCGACTGACCCAAAAGTCGATTTAGTCGACTAAAGTGTAGCTAAATCGGAGCAGCATCGCAAGCAAGAGCAAGAGCAAGAGCGAGAGCAGCAACACGAGCATGAGCAAGAGCAAGAGCAGACCAGGCAGGGGACCGAGAGCTAGAGCAGAGCAGCAGCGCGAGCGAGAGCTAAAGCAGCAGCAGCTCCTACTGATGTGGACGTAGCAGCCGAGGGAGCGACGCCGTGGAGGAAGTGGCCTGCGATGCCGCCGTGGATGGAGTCGCGCCGTGTCGGCTCGGGACCGAGCGCCCGCAGCACCGTGAGATCGAATCAAGAAGAAAATGCGGCGATTAGTGTACAACCTCTTTGGTGGCGCCAATCAGGCCGCAGCTTCATCCGAGGAAACGGTGATGATGATGCTCTTTCGGTGGTGCAGGTGAAGACGGTGGTGTGGGCATGGAGGTGGCGCGAAAGACGAGGGGAACGTCGGGCATCTCCTTGGAGGTGGAGGACGGGGTGGCTGAACCGGCGGGACCACGAGATCGACGACGGATCCTCATCCGGTATGGTGGATTAGGGACGTCGAGGTGTTGCTGTGGACGATGTCGTCGGGGAAGAGGCTCCGGCTGGGTGGCGGACGGAGCAGGGTGTGGGGTTTCGTCGCGGGTTTTCGCGGCCTTGTTGTATGAATGGGTGGGCGGATGGGATGGCAGTGGGGAAGCATGGCTTAGAGACGCGCTTGTCCGAAATTTGGGTAAGTTATGAAAGTACCCACACCGATTTGAGGCGGTTCTTTCAGTTCAGGGGTACCACGGGCACTTCGCGTGTCGGGTTTTCACAGGAGGTGGGAGTTTTCGCGCGCATTGTAATTTAGGAATATCAAGGCGCGGGTTGAGATGGAAGGAGTTGTCGGAGCACAACGAGACAAAGATATATCTTAAATATTTCGGGCTAATAAGGCGCGGGTTGAAGAGGCGGGAGTTTCGCAGCATGATAGACAGAGAAGGTAGCTTGAATTTTCGGCATAACAAGGCGCGGCCTGAAATTTCGGAAGAACAAGCTTGACGTGTACCCAAAAAAAGACAATTTGCACTTCAACACGCACAACACACACACAAACACCATTTAGACTAGAGTAAGGTACACGTGCATTGCACGAATGAGATTTGGCAACCAAATTATGAATAAATACCACATTATAGCATGCAAGCTTTGAGTCATATATGTATGATGTAGATGTTCGTTTAATTCTTATAGTTCATTTCATTCAAAATCATCTAGTTTTTATAAGAAAGATAATCTATTTTAAGATTCATGGAATTGTGCGTTGTAAGATATAAAGTAAAAACAAATAATGGCAAATAATGTAGAAAAACATTTGGGCAATTCTGATACGGAAGATTCTAGAACAAATAAGAAGTGCTTGTGTTTTGATGTTTGTGCATTATGCTTAAGTTCAACCATGGAGCCTTTTAGATTATACATGTGGCGAAATCTGCTGGAATCTAGATGATATCCAACAGCCAGTAGTGCTCAAATTTGCCATTTTTGGACCATCGGATTCGCCTCAACCAACGACAATCTTTCAAAGTTAAAGTTACCCGCACACAATATAAAAAATATAAAATATTATATATATAGGGGTATAGATATAGATATGTGATGCGAAAGCCGCCCATCATCTCCAATTAGAATATTGTGCCCATGCACGGATGCGACATGGCCAAATGATGTCTGCCATCGGTATCTCAAATTCAAATCAGTCCGACCTTGTTCAATGTGTATACATTACAACATGCTCGTTTCCAAACCACACCGCACATATCTCCGTTATATTCATGCTTGCATGGGTTTCAAACATCAGGATCTCTTATTCAAAATATTTGAATTCAACTTTACATTGATTATGACCTCACTTATTCTTTTACACCCACACAGTAGTCTTCTCTTTATAATTGTACCACTAACTTTCTCTCGTGCATGCATGCACACACACTACCAGTCGGCATTATCCATCGCACGCATGCAATCTTTTTCTTCATGTCGGTCTCCCATGAAGGCACACACCCACACACACCCCCCTCTCCATCATATCGGGCATTCCTTATCTCTCATGCGTGCATGTGCAACGATCGATGTTCCTCTATGTATGTGTGTATATAGCTAGGTCTTTCATAGTTTTCCACACAAACCGATCAATCGATATATCCAGTGAGGTCTCACCCTCTTTCCCACGCCCACATCGATCAATCTATACCTCTCTATATAGGATTAACATATATAGATAATACACCCATATTAATTATATATCTAACGTCCCCCTCTCATCATCCATGCTTTCCGCTTCATCTCTCAGACGCGTGCACAATGGCGAAGACAGGGGGCAGTAAGGGCCCTGCCCTCCCCCTAACATCACTATATATCGAGGCTAATATGAATGTGATCATTAGACAATTGCTGATAAAATGGTTTAAGTTGATGAATTGACCCTCCTCGTAAAGGATTAGCAATGCTTGGCCCCCTAGCTCATTTATTTTTCATGGCTCCGCCATCACTGCGTAACAACAGCACGTGTTCGCCTCTTTCTAAATATCGATCTCGCACTTGTGCATTCCTTCATAGTCTCCCTCCACTTGCCCCTCGCACCATCTTCTAGCCCCCCACCGGATTTTGCCACATGTACAATCTAGCAGACTCCATGGTTGAACTTAAGCATAATGCACAAACCTCAAAACAACAGCGGTTCTCTTTTGTTCTAGAATCTTCTGTATCATAACTGCCCATACTTTTTTTCTAGTTGAATTGCCATTATTTGTTTTTACTTTATGCTTTACAATGCACAATTCCATGAATCATAAAATAGATTAAGGGCTTCTTTGATTCAGAGGATTCCCAAAGGAATTTTGGAGGATTCTAATCATTAGGAATTTTTCCTATCTTGGTTGTTTGATTCGTAGGATTGTAAACCATAGGAATTTTTCCATATGATTCATTTGCACTAGATTTCATAGGAAACATCCCATCCACTCAAACCTCTTTGAAAGAATTCTGCGTTTTTTCTATGCACAATCAAACACTCGTACAATCCTGTAAGATTCAAGAAGTTATTCCACTATAATCCCATGTTTCTCCTATTCCCGCGTACTTAGCTTTTTTATAAAAACTAATTGATTTTGAATGAGATGAACTATAAGAATTAAACGAAGGGCTACATCAGGCATACATGACTCAGAGCTTACATGCTATAATGTGGTATTTATTCATAATTTGGTTGCAAAATATGATGCGTGCAATGCACGTGTACCTTACTAGTACTTCGAGTATGTGCAAAACACGTAAATTAGAATACCAATGGCAGCTACACAGTGTCTCTCTTACAGTTCATGAAGCCACGTAGCACATGTGGAGGCGTTGTCATGACCTCCTTGCGTGGATTGATCACAGTGATGTGCTGCTGGTTCCAGAAGAATGTACTCGTAATCCCTGAGCCATACTGGCGGTACATGCACGAAGCAAAGATGTGCAACCGTGCCACGCACGCACTCATTCCCTCGCACGCACACGCGGGTATACGGGCGGACGCAATTTTGTACCAAGATCCACCCCATGTGATAATTTGACGCGTGTAAAGTCATTCACTTCATTGATGGTCAATTAATACAGCGCATGCAAATTGAGTGAACGTGAGGGCGGAAGAAAGACATTATTACTCCACTGCGCGCATGCGAGTAGTTAAATCATGGGTTGCTAGTAGTACTTCCATTGGTCTCCTTCGTATTTTGTGCCAATTATTGACAGTAACATAATATTTACGCATTTGAGCAGTGTAGTACTTGAAATTTATGTTCCGCTAAACTCATCGGGAGCCGTTTCGGGCCTCGAAACCAAAACCATCAATTAATCTTTACATTGTTCCCATCACATTCAAAAGCCTGCTCGCCCTAGCCGCGGAGGCGAACATGCCGAGTCGGCGGAGCTGGAGTCATTATCCCTCGACGGCATGCCCGATCAGCTCAATAAGCACCTCAATAAGCAGAAGGAGTTCATCCAAGGCTTGATGGAGTTGCTGAAGGAGAGCCTCGACGACATGCCCGCTGAGCTCAATCAGCAGGGGGAGTTGACCGCCGGCTTGGTGATGCTGCTGAAGAAGAGCATTGCCTCGGAGAAGAAGGTGACCGGCAAAATCCTACGACTTCAGGAGGACAAGGCGAAGCTCTGCCACGAGATCGACCTGTTGAAGGAGAAGAACGCCGGCTGGAAGAAGCGGCATGAGAATAGTAGTTCCTCGATGAAGATGATGCAGGCCCTCGTCATGGAACAGAAGGAGGAGTTGGGGAAGCTCCGCATCGAGCACCCGACTGCTGTCAATGTACGTAATGCAGCCATGGAACAGATGATGAAGGCTCGCATCGAGAAATCCTGCGTCATGGACAGAATGAAGAAGATGGCGGAGGAGACGCGCAAGGAAATGGAGGTCGTGGAGGCAATGAAGAAGCAATTACGACTCCGCGGCGAATTAGATCATTTGGGGTGATAATCTTCCATCTTCTTTTGCTCCTGTGTTTCATCTTTTGCTTCGGGTGTTTCGCCGCACGTGTCACGTTCTCTGCGAGGCATGAATATAACAATGGTTTTTTAGGGAATGAATAGAACAATGCTAACAAGAGACGACAAGCAAATTAGATCATTTTTATCGCCATATGACACTGGGCTGCCTTGTTTGGTGCTCCTCCGTCGCAGTACTACTCCAGTGGAAAACTTGAGTATACCGCATAGTTCTTTGCTCCTCCTCGATCAGGTCGTCGGCGCATTTGTACGAGCAGTCAAATCACAAGGCCCCGCCTTCCAGCAGTAATGAGCCGTCAAATCACAAAGGCCCTTGCCTCTCGTGAAACCGACCAAGCTAGACTGCCCCGCTCTCTAGCCTTTTAAAAATGTATACTTTTGTACAACAGTAGTATCGATGGATTGCGCCATGGAGCAAAACTTGAAATTAAAAAAAATGTGGTACATATAGAGAGCACTCGTCGCCAAATTATGCATATAGTACTATTAAAAATGCTAGTCACAATAATGGTGTCCAGCACAACCCACCCCTCAAATAAAACTAAGCACCCTGGAATTCTTTGACAAAACTAAGCACCCTGAAATTCTTTGACAACTAAACTGCTGGGTATATGATGTTGGCCATATATATTGTACGTATATAATGAGAAGAAACGAGTGGTAGTACTATACCAAATAAAAGATGAAATGTAAGAAATACTAGTATGTATGTACTAAAGAGTTAAAGTAACAAGAAGAAACATAACATAGTTCTGCTGGGGGCTCAACACAACACACCCCTCAAATTAAATTAAGCACACCTGAAATTAAACTTTGCAACTATTCCAGTAGACACTGCCTTAGAACCACCATGAGCAACGACACTGCCACCTTACTCGGAGTCCTCGTCCACCTCCTCGACTTCGTCCTTCTCCCTCTTCCTCTTGGCCGATACTTCTTTGCTTGAACCGCACACTTGTCTCTTGCTCTTCATCCAACCCTTGTATATATTAAAGCAAAGGTAGCCATCCATTGCAGCGTAGTGGATGTGGTCTATATCTAGAACATTCCGCTGCCATGCATGACGATGAAACGTGTATGGAGGTTTCTCCAGTTTACCGTACGAAGGATGAACCATGGCTCCTGCCAGGTCAGCCTTGATCAAGGTGACGAGAGGACACCAGCCGATTCTTCTGGAGGTCGAAGGTGTTGCCTACAACGAGGCCTATATGACGCAAGACTTCTTTGTCGCTACCAAAGTCTATAGTAACGAATTTGACTAGGTTGCTCTCGAGGAAGTTCTTAAAATCCTAGCACTCAAATCGGCATGGCATATGTTGTAGACCAAGCATAAGTCATGCACGCAAACCTGGATCACGGCGGGCTTCTTCCTCTCTTCGTCCTTTAGATCCTTCTCTCGTCCCAGGACTGTGGTGTACTCAACATCTAGCCCAGCGACCCACTCATCATCTGAGTCTTCGAACATGCGTCTGAAGCGAGAAAGGCGTCTGTCGGTGTCAAAACCGGCGGATCTCGGGTAGGGGGTCCCGAACTGTGCGTCTAGGCGGATGGTAACAGGAGACAAGGGACACGATGTTTTTAAACAGGTTCGGGCCCTCTCGATGGAGATAATACCCTACTCCTGCTTGATTAATATTGATGATATGGGTAGTACAAGAGTGGATCTACCACGAGATCAGAGAGGCTAAACCCTAGAAGCTAGCCTATGGTATGATTGTTGTTCGTCCTACGGACTAAAACCCTCCGGTTTATATAGACACCTGATAGGGTTAGGGTTACACACGGTCGGTTACAATGGTAGGAGATCTATATATCCGTATCGCCAAGCTTTCCTTCCACGCCAAGGAAAGTCCCATCCGGACACGGGACGAAGTCTTCAATCTTGTATCTTAATAGTCCAGGAGTCCGGCCAACGGTGATAGTTCGGCTATCCGGACACCCCCTAATCTAGGATATCCTCAGTAGCCCCCGAACCAGGCTTCAATGGCGATGAGTCCGGCGCGTTGATTGTCTTCGGCATTGCGAGGCGGGTTCTTCTCCAAATTCCATATACTTGTCGAATAGTGTCCGGCTTATGATAAATGCTGCGCTCCTTGGCTTCCACGCCGAATAATGACCATCTTCCACGTGTTTGAATGAATGCGAAAATCCAGGGTATTTTTACACTTATTCCCCTAGCTGCGCAAATGAGCCGCCTATAAAAGGGACGAGGATCTAGATCTGAGTCACACCATCCCCCCTCCGCGAGCTTTCATAGGAGCACCTTTGACAAAAATCCATTCCATCATGGACAGTCGACGCGGCTCCTCCTCTCGCGCTCCCAGCCCTCAGCCTGGAAATTGGGAGAGATGCTCAGTCCTGCATAGCGAGCTAGTGACACTCCAAACCAAGGGATTTCTTCCCCCGGCCTTCATGGTTCCGGTTCGAGCCGGACATGCCACCTACAAGGGCGGAAAGCAAGCAGAGAGTGTCCCCGATCCCTCTAAAGGAGAGCGGGTATGCTTTATCTCTTATCTAGTAAGAGGACTCGGATTTCCAATTCATCAGTTTCTCCGGGGCCTCTTGGAGTTCTACGGCCTCCAGTTGCACCACCTTACGCCTGCCTCCATTTTGCACACCGCGGGCTTCGTGGCCCTTTGCGAACTGTTCTTGGGCGTCGAGGCTCATTTTGCGCTGTGGAAGAGATTATTCTGCCTTGTACCCTGTTCTCATGAGGGCTCAATATATCAAGTGGGCGGAGCCGAGCTGTGGCGCATCGCCGGGACCAGATATCTATCCGGAACCCCGAAGAAGGCGTCCGAAGACTGGTCTTCGGAATGGTTTTATATAGAGGACGTCCCACTGCCGGATCCTGTCCGGATCGGTCTCCCGGAGTTCAGCAATGCTCCTTTGAAGAAATGCCTGAGTTGGCGCCCGAGGAGCTCCTAGAGGGAAAACGATAAGGATGTCCTGTACCCGATGAGCCGAATAAGATTGTTAGCTCATTCCGGACTGACCATGATCGGTGTCATGGCTACATGTATAGGGGCCACCCCATGTGGGATTTCAACGGGGAGGACGATGCCACCTGTCATGGCCGTAAGGGGCCGGGATCGGTCACCGATCTGGTGAAGACCTTGTCCGCGCTGTACAAGGGAGAAGAGGAAGATTTTCTCCGCGTCAGTCCATTGAATGGTTTTTCTATGAACAACCCTCGAAGCTGGGTAAGCGGACATTTCTTTTTTGCACATCCGATCCGCATTCCCATGGTTAGGTATCTCATTTTGTGATTTTGACGCAGGAACTGCGCCAGGCCATAAAAGACATAAACAGCCCGCCTCCACAACTCGAGGATCCGGAAAGGCTCCTCGATCCGGCCTCCCAAGAGGATCCGGGCATATTGGTGGAGCTGATTGATGGGGTATTTCACCAACTGAGCATCGATAATGCTTTGGTTGCCATTACAGCCTATTACCCCGGAATACTTCCAGCCTCACAGGTAACTGAGACCGAGGTCCCAATACTCTGATAATGACCCATCCGTGCTTTTTTTTTATGACAGTATACGATGGTTGTTTCGCAGGGGTGCCTTTCGAGGCAGGACGCCATGGGCGGCTAGCCAACAAGGGGCAAGTACGGCCCCGCAGCTAAAAGGAAGTGCGGTTCGGATCAAAACGCCGCAACAAAAGATATGGCGTCACCATATTCCTGTGATTGATACCGAAGGCGATTAACACCGGTGCTCTTTTCAGGAAAAGAGCGCCGCGGATCGAGTCCGGAGAGGTTGCCAATCGAGCCTCCGCCAGCCAGGCTCCAAAGCCGGGTCCAGAAGCGGAGGCGAGCACGAGGTGTGCGTCGGATGCTCCTCCGACAGAGGATGCCGACAGATTGTCCGCCATCAACTCCGAGGTGGAGAGCGCCATGAATCACAGGCGTCGCCGGACAGTTCTTCATGACGCATGTTTCTCCCAAGAGGCATTGAATGGCTTCAATTTGGGAGATGCGCACCTCCTTGCCGCTCAAGATGGTCTAGCCAGAGCCACGGAGCAGTATGTAAAGGACATACGGGTGAGGAAATTTGACAGTTATATATGCCAGTAGCCCCCGATACTTAAAATAGTTAGAATAACTGATTTAAGGATCATTTGTTATGCATGATCTTACAAAAAAGAATACCCGAATGTCCCAGGAGCTTGAAGAATGCAAGGCCGAACTTGAGGCCGCACTAGCCACTACAGGGGGAGCCATAGAGACCCCCTCTGGTATGATATGCTTCAAAAGATAAATAGGTTGTGAAGTGCGGCGTGTGTTTAAATCTGACAATAATATTGCAGATGGCGCCGGAATAGATCCGGACAAGCAACAGATTTTTGCGCCGGTTGAAGGCCGGCGAGAATGCTCTTACAAGGGTGAGGCAAGAGAAAAATAATCTCCAAGATGCCAACACCCGGCTGGGTGAGGAACTAAAGGATGTTCGTGCCCAGCTGTCTGACTCCGTGAAGGAGAATCGGCGACTTCGTCGCAACATTTATAGTAAGTGCTTGAGCGAACTTTGAAAAAGAGTTCGGCGAGGAAGTCAATTAACAGATTATGTCTGTAGGTATGCTCACGGGTCGTCCTGAAGAGGAAATGCCCGGTTCTACGGGTGACCTTCTTCCCGAGCTATTGCAACTGCACGAACGAGTTCGGCAGGTGATGAAATGCGTCGCCCAAGCCTTGTGGCCATCTATCACTAGTAGAAAAACTCCTATTAGTCCCGGTTCGTAACGGCCTTTAGTCCCGTTCGTGAACCGGGACTAATGGGTCGTTACTAATACCTCCCCCCTTTAGTCCCGGTTCTAACACGAACCGGGATAGATGGTCCTCCATGTGGCCGGTGCGCCGAGCTCAGTAGGGGCCTTGGGTTCCGGTTGGTGGCACCCACCGGGACCAAAAGGCATCCACGCGTCAGCATTCTAGTTGCTGGGGTTTTTTTTTTGAAAGGAGGGGGGGTTGCGGGTTTTGGGGGTTAATTTAGGAGTTTCATATATTGTGTTAGCTAGCTAATTAATAGAGAAAAGTGTCCTCTCTTATGTCCGTGCTTGGTCGACGCTACGTACTATATACGTATAGCACTCGACACGCTCGCTAGTAAGAAAATGAAGGGAACCATCGAGTACAGAAGTTCGTCATGCATACCGAGAGAAATGATCGATTGACCTCTACCTCTCCGAGAGATTGGTCAAACAATTTAAAACAAGTTTTCGTATCATGTACGTCCGACGCTACTGGCTACATACATGTACAATATATAAGATCTCTCAATTACAGTCCCCTAGCATTTGAAATCAACTTCCACATGGTATTCTCCAACTTTATTGATGACGTGGTCAAGAAAGAATCCCGCCAATTCCTCTTGAATTGCTTTAATGCGATCTGGTTCTAGGAGTTCATTCCGCATCTGCCACGTCTAATTTGAAGAAGGGGGTTAATTAATACATATATATGAATGAAACTCAACAGAAATGATGGTGTAATAAAATGAAATTGTGAATATTATTAATTGCTTACGCACTTCATATTTTCTTGGAGAGTAGCCCCGCTTGTTTCTCAAAGTCGCGTTGTAGATGAACTCGCACACGTAGTATCCACATAAATCATTCCCTTGTTCCTGCCACAAGCACTTTACGAGAAATAGAGGTCAATCAAACTGATAATGAAGCATTATAAATGGCATTGATGAAAGTATAGCTATAGAATCAACGGGAGGTGCGCACAACTAGCTAGCCAGTAGTACTTACTTTCGGATATATATATCGCAGCTCCTTCGGCAGTCCCGGAGCTTTTGCGGTGAACTGTTTCCAAACCCTGCAAGACAAAGAAAATAATAATTATTACTTGAGATATCAGGAAATGAACAAAAAGTTGCCGCTATGGTGTGATAATGATCGGTTAATTGAACTTACTTGCTGAGCATTTCAGTCATGTCCGCATAGGTGCTGGGATCTTTCCGTCTCGAGTCTAAGACGGTTACTAGTCCATGCTCAAGCTTAATCTCTAGAAGAATATAGTGGAACCTGCGCACCCATGCATAACTCATCAATTACATTACTATAACCTCGCTCGAGTAATAAGGAAACCGAATATGCAAACGATCAGTAATACTCACTTGCCGTTATAAGGAAAGAGTATGGTATCTTTTTTTGATTTTTCATCAACGATTGTTGCAAGTTGTCGTCGGCCTCTTTGACGTGCTTTTCAACAAGAAATACATCTATGATATTTGTGTTAATGAACCCAATATCATAGATTTCATTTTTTTACTCGACGATCTTCAATCTGCATAATATATTGAGGATAATTAATTATAAATACATGCAATGAAAGAGCCGAGCTATATATAGAGACTTAATGAGAGAAATAGTACTTACAGGCAGTCACAAAAGACAGTTAATTTATCGATGGCCTTTTGATTGAAGAACGCGAAGAACTCCTCAAATGGAACACACAACAGATCAGTTCCAACGAGGTCGTGCTCCTCTTTAATGTTCAGATACAAACAATTCGTCCCCCCAGACTCTCTGCAGGTTTTCATGTACCAAGTATGGAATCTTCGCATCATCGTTGTTAGCGATTTTTCATCTTTGACGAGAGGTTTCCCGTACTCATATCTGTGTTCGTCCACCTTCATGTATTCAGGAAGTGCATCGTCAGACAGGTAATCTTGTAGATTGCCATAACCGGCCACCATCCCCGGAACATTAGCGATGATGTTGCCGCTAGACACATTGAGCGGGGGGCACGATTGGTTTGCTTGTTCACCGAGCTGGTCAATTTTTTTGTTAGCTGCTCGTTCTTTTGCTCTTTGATGTCTGACAGTACTTCCCGACCGCTTCGCTTGGAGATATGTCTGTTCAGTAATGTGCTCATAGTTGGTTCTCGGCGGAGACTTTGCCGGTTTCCTCAGGGCAGCCAGAGTGAGCTTTGCTTTCACCGGATCTACCTTCTCCTCCGGAGGTGGACGTCTCTTTGCTTTCAACCCTGCAAACCAGTCATCCACTTGGTCTGCGCGATCTTCGCGTTTTCCTCCTCGGTCCTCTCAGACGGTAACTTCTCCGAGTCTTGAGAGAAGGACCGTATCTATATTCCTCCCGCCTTTGGCTGTCTTGCTAGACGCCGCAGAGAAGACGGAGCGGATGTCTTTTTTGCTTGCTTACGAGGCGGAGGAGAAGGACTACGACGCGCCGGAGCAGCCGGAGCGGCGGCGGGTCTCTTCCGCCCTTGCTGACGAGGCGGAGAAGGAGGAGGCTGGCTGCTTCGGGGCGCCGGCGCAGACGGAGAAGGATGCGGAGTGCCGCCACGTGCCGGAGAAGGAGGCGGAGTGCCGCCACGCATGCCCTAATCGTTGAAGGAAATATGCCCTAGAGGCAATAATAAAGTTATTATTTATTTCCTTATATCATGATAAATGTTTATTATTCATGCTAGAATTGTATTAACCGGAAACATAATACATGTGTGAATACATAGACAAACAGAGTGTCACTAGTATGCCTCTACTTGACTAGCTCGTTAATCAAAGATGGTTATGTTTCCTAACCATAGACATGAGTTGTCATTTGATTAACGGGATCACATCATTAGGAGAATGATCTGATTGACATGACCCATTCCGTTAGCCTAGCACTTGATCGTTTAGTATGTTGCTATTGCTTTCTTCATGACTTATACATGTTCCTCGTAACTATGAGATTATGCAACTCCCGTTTACGGAGGAACACTTTGGTACTACCAAACGTCACAACGAATCGGGTGATTATAAAGGAGTAATACAGGTGTCTCCAAAGGTACATGTTGGGTTGGCGATTTCGAGATTAGGTTTTGTCACTCCGATTGTCGGAGAGGTTTGAGCCCTCTCGGTAATGCACATCACTATAAGCCTTGCAAGCAATGTAGCTAATGAGTTAGTTACGGAATGATGCATTACGTAACGAGTAAAGAGACTTGCCGGTAACGAGATTGAACTAGGTATTGGATACCGACGATCAAATCTCGGGCAAGTAACATACCGATGACAAAGGGAACAACGTATGTCGTTATGCGGTTTGACCGATAAAGATCTTCGTAGAATATGTAGGAACCAATATGGGCATCCAGGTTCCGCTATTGGTTATTGACCAAGAATAGTTCTCGGTCATGTCTACATAGTTCTCGAACCCGTAGGGTCCGCACGCTTAAGGTTTCGATGACAGTTATATTATGAGTTTACATGTTTTGATGTACCGAAGGAGTTCGGAGTCTCGGATGAGATCGGGGACATGACGAGGAGTCTCGAAATGGTCGAGACGTAAAGATTCATATATTGGATGATATGTTTAGGCCAAGGGGTCAAGCCCATGAGGCTTTAGGTTGGTGCAAAAGGAGTTTTGCGGAGGCCAGGGGGCCAAACGCCGGAGACCCTGGCGTCTGGCCCTGGGCTAGACGCCGAGGCCCATGGCGTCTGGGCCAGACGCCGAGGCCCATGGCGTCTGGGCCAGACGCCAAGGTTTGTGGCGTTTGGTCCTGGAGTCCGAGTGGGACTCTTGCCTTTCGGGAAAAACCGACTTTGAGGAGGCTTTTGCTCCAAGTTTCGACCCCGGGGCTCAACATATAAATAGAGGGGCAGGGCTAGCACCAAAGACACAACAATTGATCTCTTGGATCTCTTAGCCGTGTGCGGTGCCCCCTCCACCATATTCCACCTCGGTCATATCGTAGCGGTGCTTAGGCGAAGCCCTGCGTCGGTAGAACATCAAGATCGTCCTGCGCCCGTCGTCTTGTGAACTCTCTCTCCGGAGCTTTGCTGGATCGGAGCCTGAGGAGCGCCACCGAGCTGAGCGTGTGCCAAGAACTCGGAGGCGCCGGAGTAACGGGCGCTGGGATCGGTTGGATCGCGAGGAGAACGTCGACTATTTCCTCTATGTTGTGATCGCTTCCGCCGGTCTCACGAGGGCGTAGACAACACTCTCCCCTCTCGTTGCTATGCATCACCATGATCTTGCGTGTGCGTAGGAAATTTTTTGAAATTACTACGTTCCCCAACAGTGGCATCCGAGCCTAGGTTTTTATGGTTTGATGTTTGCACGAGTAGAACACAAGTGAGTTGTGGGCGATACAAGTCATACTGCCTACCAGCATGTCATACTTTGGTTCAGCGGTATTGTGAGATGAAGCGGCCCGGACCGACATTACGCCAGACGCTTACGCGAGACTGGTTTCACTGCTACGAGCACTCGTGCTTAAAGGTGGCTGGCGGGTGTCTGTCTCTCTCACTTTAGTTGAACTGAGTGTGGCATACGCCGGTCCTTGAGAAGGTTAAACGGAGTCTAATTGACGAAGTATCGTTGTGGTCTTGATGCGTAGGTGAGATTGGTTCTTACTTAAAGCCCATAGCAGCCACGTAAAATTTGCAACAACAAAGTAGAGGGCGTCTAACTTGTTTTTGCAGGGCATGTTGTGATGTGATATGGTCAAGACGTGATGAGATATAAGTTGTTGTATAAGATGATCATGTTTTGTTGAAGTTATCGGCAACTGGAAGAAGCCCTATAGTTGTCTCTTTGTTGCATAAGATGCAAGTGCCAAATAATTGCTTTACTTTATCGCTATGCGATAGCAATAGTTGCAAGAGCAATAGTTGGCGAGACAACCATGTGATGACACATTGATATAGATCAAGATGATGAAGATCATGGTGTCGTGCCGGTGACGATAAAGATCATGACAGTACTTTGGAGATGGAGATCAAAGGCGCAAGATGATCATGGCCATATCATGTCACATATTTTGATTGCATATGATGTTTATCTATTATACATCTTATTTTGCTTTGATTGACGGTAGCATTTTAAGATGATCTCTCACTAAAATTATCAAGTAGTGTTCTCCTGAGTATGCACCGTTGCCAAAGTTCGTCGTGCCGAGACACCACGTGATGATCGGGTGTGATAAGCTCTACGTCCATCTACAACGGGTGCAAGCCAGTTTTGCACGCCGAGAATACTCAGGTTATACTTGACGAGCCTAGCATATGCAGATATGGCCTCGGAACACGGAGACCGAAAGGTCGAGCGTGAATCATATAGTAGATATGATCAACATAAGGTGTTCACCATTGAAAACTACTCCATCTCACGTGATGATCGGTTATGGTTTAGTTGATTTGGATCACGTGATCACTTAGATGACTAGAGAGATGTCTGTCTAAGTGGGAGTTCTTAAGTAATATGATTAATTGAACTTTAATTTATCATGAACTTAGTCCTGGTAGTATTTTGCAAATTATGTTGTAGATCAATAGCTCGTTGTTGCTTCCCTATGTTTTTATATGTGTTCCTAGAGAAAATTGTATTGAAAAATGTTAGTAGCAATGATGCGGATTGGATCCGTGATCTGAGGTTTATCCTCATTGCTGCCTGTAAGAATTATGTCCTTAATGCACCGCTAGGTGACAGACCTATTGCAGGAGCAAATGTAGACGTTATGAGCGTTTGGCTAGCTCAATATGATGACTACTTGATAGTTTAGTGCACCATACTTAACAACTTAGAATCGGGACTTCAAAGACGTTTTGAACGTCATGGACCATATGAGATGTTCCAGGAATTGAAGTTAATATTTCAAGCAAATACCCGAGTTGAGAGATATGAAATCTCCAACAAGTTCTATAGCTAAAAGATGGAAGAGAATCGCTCAACTAGTGAGCATGTTCTCAGATTATGCAGGTACTTCAATCGCTTGAATCAAGTGGGAGTTAATCTTCCAGATAAGATAGTGATTGACAGAATTCTCTAGTCACCAACACTAAGTTACTAGAACTTCGTGATGAACTATAGTATGCAAGGGATGACGAAAACGGTTCCCGAGCTCTTCGTGATGTTGAAATCGACGAAGGTAGAAATCAAGAAAGAGCATCAAGTGTTGATGATTGACAAGACCACTAGTCTCAAGGAAAAGGGCAAAGGGAAGAAGGGGAACTTCAAGAAGAACGGCAAGCAAGTTGCTGCTCGAGTGAAGAAAACCAAGTCTGGACCTAAGCACGAGACTAAGTGCTTTTGCTGCAATGGAACTGGTCACTAGAAGCGGAACTACCCCAAGTATTTGGCGGATAAGAAGGATGGCAAAGTGAACAAAGGTATATTTGAGATACAGATTATTGATGTGTATTTTACTAGTGTTCGTAGCAACCCCTCGGTATTTGATACTGGTTCAGTTGCTAAGAGTAGTAACTTGAAACGGGAGTTGCAGAATGAACAGAAACTAGTTGAAGGGGAAGTGAAGATGAGTGTTGGAAGTAGTTCCAAGATTGATATGATCATCATCGCACCTCCCTATACTTTCGGGATTAGTATGGAACCTAAATAAGTGTTATTTGGTGTTGAGCATAAGTATGATTTGATCATGTTTATTGCAATACGGTTATTCATTTAAGTAAGAGAATAAATTGTTGTTACATTTACATGAATAAAACCTTATATGGTTACACACCCAATGAAAATGATTCATTGGATCTCGATCATAGTGATACACATATTCATAATATTGAAACCAAAAGATGCAAAGTTAATAATGATAGTGCAACTTATTTGTGGCACTTGCCGTTTAGGTCATATTGGTGTAAAGCGCATGAAGAAAACTCCATGCTGATGGACTTTTGGAATCACTTGATTATGAATCATTTGATGCTTACGTAACCGTGCCGTTTGGGAAATATGACTAAAACTCCGTTCTCCGGAACAATGGAACAAGCTCTTGACTTATTGGAAATAATACATACCGATGTATGCGATCCAATGAGTGTTGATGTCGTGGCAGAAAGTATCGTTATTTTCGACTATCACAAGATGATTTGAGCAGATATGGGTATATCTACTTGATGAAACATAAGTCTGAAATAGTTGAAAGGTTCAAAGAATTTCAGATTGAAGTGGAAAAATCATCGTAACAAGAAAATAAAGTTTCTGCGATCTAATCGCAAAAGGCGAATAATTGAGTTATGAGTTTGGTCTTCAATTAAAATAATGTGGAATAGTTTCACAGCTCACGCCACCGGAACACCACAATGTTATGGTGTGTCCGAACGTCGTAACCGCACTTTATTTGATATGGTGCGATCTATGATGTCTCTTATCGGTTTACCACTATCATTTTGGGGTTATGCATTAGAGACAGCTGCATTCACGTTTAATAGGGCACCATCTAAATCCGTTGAGGCGACACCATATGAACTATGGTTTAACAGTAAACCTAAGCTATCGTTTCTTAAAAGTTTGGAGTTGTGATGCTTATGTGAAAAAGTTTTCACCTGATAAGCTCAAACCCAAATCGGAGAAGTGCGTCTTCATAGAATACCCAAAGGTAACTATTGGGTACACCTTCTATCACAGATCCGAAGGCAAGTTTTTCATTGCTAAGATGGATCCTTTCTAGAGAAGAAGTTTCTCTCGAAAGAAGTGAGTGGGAGGAAAGTAGAACTTGATGAGGTAATTATACCTTCTCCATTATTGGAAAGTAGTTCATCACAGAAATCAGTTCCAGTGATTCCTACACCAATTAGTGAGGAAGTTAATGATGATGATCATGAAACTTCAGATCAAGTTGCTACCAAA
The DNA here is from genome assembly GCA_021605145.1 of Aegilops bicornis. Classification (NCBI taxonomy): domain Eukaryota; kingdom Viridiplantae; phylum Streptophyta; class Magnoliopsida; order Poales; family Poaceae; genus Aegilops; species Aegilops bicornis. The sequence continues at coordinate 83,386,774 of CM038675.1, read as the reverse complement.
CCTCGTAGGTTTTCCAGAGTAAGATCCGCACCAGAGTAGTACGGTAATCATGTTCTGGAAGTCATGTTACTAGACCATGATGAACCTACGAACTATGAGGAAGCGATGATGAGCCCAGATTCATGAAATGGCTTGAGGCCATAAAATCTGAGATATGATCCATGTATGAGAACAAAAGTATGGACTTTGATTGACTTGCTCGATGATCGCAAGCCATGTTAATGGATCTTCAAGAGGAAGACGGACAACGATAGTAGTGTTACTATCTACAAAGCTCGACTTGTCACAAAAGGTTTTCGACAAGTTCAAGGTGTTGACTACAATGAGATTTTCTCAAGCTGTAGCGATGCTTAAGTCTGTCCGAATCATGTTAGCAATTGCCACATTTTATGAAATCTGGCAAATGGATGTCAAAACTACATTCTTTAATGGATTTATTAAAGAAGAGTTGTATATGATGCAACCCGAAGGTTTTGTCAATCCTAAAGGAGCTAACAAAATGTGCAAGCTCCAGTGATCCATCTATGGACTGGTGCAAGCATCTCGGAGTTGGAATAAACGCTTTGATAGTGTGATCAAAGCATATAGTTTTATCTGAGACTTGCGGTGAAGCCTGTAATTACTAGAAAGTGAGTGGGAGCACTACTGACATTTCGATAAGTATATGTGAATGACATATTGTAGATCGGAAATAATGTAGAATTATTCTGCAAAGCATAAAGGAGTGTTTGAAAGGAGTTTTTCAAAGAAAGACCTCGGTGAAGCTGCTTACATATTGAGCATCAAGATCTATAGAGATAGATCAAGACGCTTGATAAGTTTTTTCAATGAGTACATACCTTGACAAGATTTTGAAGTAGTTCAAAATGGAACAGTCAAAGAAAGAGTTCTTGCACGTGTTACAAGGTGTGAAATTGAGTAAGACTCAAAACCCGACCACGGCAGAAGATAGAAAGAGAATGAAAGTCATTCCCTATGCCTTGGCCATAGGTTCTATAAAGTATGCCATGCTGTGTACCAGATCTATTGTATACCCTACACTCGAGTTTGGCAAGGAGTACAATAGTGATCTAGGAGTAGATCCTTTGGACAGCGGTCAAAATTATCCTTAGTGGAATAAGGATATGTTTCTCGATTATGGAAGTGACAAAGGTTCACGTAAAAGGGTTACGTCGATGCAAGTTTTGACACCGATCTGGATGACTCTAAGTCTCGATCTAGATACATATTGAAAGTGGGAGCAATTAGCTAGAGTAGCTCCGTGCGAGCATTGTAGACATAGAAAATTGCAAAATACATGACGGATCTGAATATGAAAGACCCGTTGACTAAGATTCTCTCACAAGCAAAACATGATCACACCTTAGTACTCTTTGGGTGTTAATCACATAGCGATGTGAACTAGATTACTGAATCTAGTAAACCCTTTGGGTGTTGGTCACATGGCGATGTGAACTATGGGTGTTAATCACATGATGATGTGAACTATCGATGTTAATCACATGGTGATGTGATCTAGATTATTGACTCTAGTGCAAGTGGGAGATTGAAGGAAATATGCCCTAGAGGCAATAATAAAGTTATTATTTATTTCCTTATATCATGATAAATGTTTATTATTCATGCTAGAATTGTATTAACCAGAAACATAATACATGTGTGAATACATAGACAAACAGTGTCACTAGTATGCCTCTACTTGACTAGCTCATTAATCAAAGATGGTTATGTTTCCTAACCATAGACATGAGTTGTCATTTGATTAACGGGATCACATCATTAGGAGAATGATCTGATTGACATGACCCATTCCGTTAGCCTAGCACTTGATCGTTTAGTATGTTGCTATTGCTTTCTTCATGACTTATACATGTTCCTGTAACTATGAGATTATGCAACTCCCGTTTACGGAGGAACACTTTGGGTACTACCAAAGCGTCACAACGAATCTGGGTGATTATAAAGGAGTACTATAGGTGTCTCCAAAGGTACATGTTGGGTTGGCGTATTTCGAGATTAGGTTTTGTCACTCACGATTGTCGGAGAGGTTTCTGGGCCCTCTCGGTAATGCACATCACTATAAGCCTTGCAAGCAATGTAGCTAATGAGTTAGTTACGGAATGATGCATTACGTAACGAGTAAAGAGACTTGCCGGTAACGAGATTGAACTAGGTATTGGATACCGGCGATCAAATCTCGGGCAAGTAACATACCGATGACAAAGGGAACAACATTATGTCGTTATGCGGTTTGACCGATAAAGATCTTCAGAGAATATGTAGGAACCAATATGGGCATCCAGGTTCCGCTATTGGTTATTGACCAAGAATAGTTCTCGGTCATGTCTACATAGTTCTCGAACCCGTAGGGTCCGCACGCAAGGTTTCGATGACAGTTATATTATGAGTTTACATGTTTTGATGTACCGAAGGAGTTCGAGTCCCGGATGAGATCGGGGACATGACGAGGAGTCTCGAAATGGTCGAGACGTAAAGATTCATATATTGGATGATATGTTTAGGCCAAGGGTCAAGCCCATGAGGCTTTAGGTTGGTGCAAAAGGAGTTTTGCGGAGGCGGGGCCAAACGCCGGAGACCTGGCGTCGGCCTGGGCTAGACGCCGAGGCCCATGGCGTCTGGGCAGACGCCGAGGCCCATGGCGTCTGGGCAGACGCCAAGGTTTGTGGCGTTTGGTCCTGGAGTCCGAGTGGGACTCTTGCCTTTCGGGCAAAACCGACTTTGAGGAGGCTTTTGCTCCAAGTTTCGACCAGGGCTCAACATATAAATAGAGGGGCAGGGCTAGCACCAAAGACACAACAATTGATCTCTTGGATCTCTTAGCCGTGTGCGGTGCCCCTCCACCATATTCCACCTCGGTCATATCGTGGCGGTGCTTAGGCGAAGCCCTGCGTCGGTAGAACATCAAGATCGTCCTGCCACGCCGTCGTCTTGTGGAACTCTCTCCCGGAGCTTTGCTGGATCGAGCTGAGGAGCCGCCACCCGAGCTGAACGTGTGCCAAGAACTCGGAGGCGCCGGAGTATGCTACTGGGATCGGTTGGATCGCGAGGAGAACGTCTGACTATTTCCTCTTTGTTGTGATCGCTTCCGCCCGGTCTCACGAGTGCGTAGACAACACTCTCCCCTCTCGTTGCTATGCATCACCATGATCTTGCGTGTGCGTAGGAAATTTTTTGAAATTACTACGTTCCCCAACAATCGTCACTCGCCTGAGGAGGAGGCGGTGGAGGAGGCGGAGTGCCCAGACTCGCCGGAGGAGGAGGAGGAGGCGGAGGCGTCCAGTTCGGAAGGTTGATGAGCTCCTTCCGCCATAGGCATGAAGTCTTCAGAGCAGAACCCAGCCTAGTCTCCCCTTCACCGGTAGGGTGGTCAAGCGGGAGGTCCTCAAATACCTCCGTTATTTCATCCACCATCACCTTAGCATATCCTTACGGAATCGGTGGCGGTGATAAGTTGTGCCGGGTCCACTAGGATAAACTTGGCCAACAGCCGCCTTGACCTTCAAAGTCATCCATCGCGCCATAATGTGGCAACTTTGAGACTCCGTGATACCATCCACGGGATAGCCGGCAGGAGCCGTCAAAACATGCTCCGGCTGAAGCAGCTCGGTGGAAGCCACGCTGCTTCTCCGCTGAGATGGCGGGGTAGCTTGGGGGAAGCTTCGGCAGGTCGTTTGCTGTGATCTGCTGCTTCTCATTCCTCTTCTCGTTCCTCTAGCCCCATTACCCTTTCGTGCAGCGCCTACAGTTGGTCCTGCTCCTGTTTCTTCCTCCTCTCGTGGGTTTTGTAACCCCCTGCGTCCGGAAAACCAACCTTCCACGAAAGCGAGCCTGGCGTGCCTCGTGTCCGTCCAGGGTGCTCAGGATTCCCAAGGGCCATTGTGAGCTCGTCCTTCTCCCTGTTTGGAAGGAACGTCCCTCACTGCGCTGCATCGATATAGTGTCGAAGCTTCTGACTGGTATTTGCGGTTGCTCGTCGTCATCCTTGGCACTTCCACATTCTGAGGTCCAAGATTCCGCCAGCCCGAAGAACCAAGTCGACAGCAGTGCAGCCAAGACATTGTCTACGGTTCCATCCCTTTTTCAAGCAGATCATGCTCAGCCTTGGACCACTTAGGCCGGGCTTTGAGGTAGCCACGACCCCGTGCGATGGTGAAGCTTCTTCTTCGCAGCATTTTGCTTGTTTGTCGCCGACATCTTCTTACTCTTTTCTGATGTCTTGTGGGCCACAAATGCGGGCCAGTGATCTTTGATCTTCTCATATTTGCCGATGAATTCTGGTGTCTTATCTTTCTTGACAAACTGGTTCAGCTCTTTCCTCCACCTCCTCATTAGGGTTGCCATCTTCTTAAGAGCACAAGTCTTGGTTAATTGCTCTTTAACTGGCTTCTCCGGATCCTCCTCTGGCGGTAGGGTGAAATTTGACTTCAGCTCGGTCCAAAGATCTTCTTTCTGCATATCATTGACATAAGACACCTTAGGGTCTTCCTCCTTAGTCGTATACCATTGATGGATGCTGATCGGGATCTTGTCCCTAACAAGAACCCCGCACTGAGCAGAAAATGCCTTCCTTGTCCGCATGGGTTCAACCGGTTCGCCGTCGGGCGCGATTTCTATGATCTAAAACTTTTCATCCGAGCTCAACTTTTTCTTCGGGCCTCGTCTCCTTACCGAAGTTGTGCTCGATCCGGAGGGCTAAAAATTATAAGGAAGAAAGACGAGAGTAATTAATATGTGTACATATACCAAAACAATGGATGCATCAATTAACTAGTCAGCACGGGCTTAACTAATATATATATACCTGGCGGACTCGGTTCGGTCACCGGAGCAATCAAGACGGTCTCCTTCTGCTTGTACCTCCATTGTGTCACCGGAGCCATCATGAACATAGTCCTCTTCTTGTACCAGCATTAATGGGTCTAAGCCATCATGAACATAGCCCTCTTCTTCACCCAGTCCGGTGTCGTTGAGAAATGACGCAACTTCATCACTTCCTTGTGCGATTATGTGCCCCAACATCGCTTCGCTTTCTTCGTCTCGGGAGTGCTCCATAGTTTCTGCAAATATTTACAACATGTCAATTATTATTCAAACATGGTACAGATGGATATATATATATATATATATATATATATATTAGTGGCAAACGTAGAACTAGCTAGCTAATCACAATAAGGAATCATGTTAGTTTGGGTGGCCTCACGAGAGTTAATTTGTCGGGTAGGGGCGCGGCGGGAGGGGGTAGGAGACCAACAACGTTTTCTCTCTAGGGTTTGGAGTCGCCTCGACACAATGCTTCAAGGGTTAATTTGGGTGGCCTCGAGAGAGTTAATTTGTCGGGTAGGGGCGCGGCGGGAGGGGGTAGGAGACCAACATCTTTTTCTCTCTAGGGTTTGGGTGTCCTCGAGAGTTTTGGTCGAGCGAGAGGGCCGAGGGGGGTGCTGCCATTGTATAAGTTATCACGGTCGAGAGGGGGTATATATATCGACCGCCCCTCATGTCGAAGTTATCTCGAGGGGTTATATCGACAACGACGCGACATACATATACATGGGAAAATAATGTTATCGGGGAGGGGTATCGGTATCCCCTCGTGTTGAAGTTTCTTGTTTCTCCTCTATTCCTTTCTTCTTCTTCTACTCTTCTTTTCTTCTTCTCATGAGAAAGGAAAATACGGAAAAGGAAGAAAAGAGGAAGAAGAAAAAAAGAAGAAAAAGAGCAGAAGAAGAAAGGAATAGAGGAGAAGAATAAAAATAGAATTTTTCTATTTTACTTCTTCTCCTCTATTCCTTTCTTCTTCTCCTCTTCTTTTTCTTCTTATTTCCTCTTCTTATTTATTTCTCCTCTTCTTCCTCTCCTCTTCTTCTCCTTTGTTCCTCTTCTTATTTTCCTTTTTCCTCTCTTTCTTTTAGTATTGCTTGTTTTAAAAAAAATGTTCAAATAGAAAATTTCAAAAAAAAAAACAAAGGTTTTGCCTAATGCAGTGTTCATATGAATATACAAACATTTGCGTATTTCTACAATAATTAATATCACCAAAAAAATCTATGAACAGAAAAAAAACCTAACTTTTCAAAAAATCTATCTTTTGCATATATGAAAACAATAATACACATATGAACAAAAAATACATATATGAAGAAAAACATGCTACGAACAATTTTTTATACGTTTTGAACATCTACATACACATAGCCACATACATACACATATACATTATATATATATATATATGAACAAAAAAATTAAACTAATAAAAGTAAAAAAAAAAAAGCCGGTGCGGCGCGGCGGCTCACAGCGGGGGCGGCTAGATGATGATGGCGATGGTGGGGGCGGCGAGGGCCTTGTGAGGCGGGGCAGGCAGGCAGGGGCTCGGGCGGGACGAGGCGGGGCTCGGGAGGCGGCGACGAGCAGCCAGGCTCGGGAGGCCGGGCGACGAGGATGGCGCGTGTTGGGGCGGCGACCTTGGCAGCGGCGGCAGCGAGGTGGAGCAACTGGCGGTGTCGAGGAGGGTCGGCGTCGTCGGGAGAACAGCTGGCGATGAGATTCTGAATTTTTGCAAAGTATTTGCTTATATAGCAAAGCCTTTGGTCGGTTCGTGAAACCAACGGGACTAATGCCTGCTAGTCCCGGTTGGTGCCACCAACCGGGACCAAAACCTCTTTTCGGCAGCCCAAAGGGCGGAAGCGTTGGCCTTTGGTACGGTTGGTGCCACGAACCGGTACCAATGTCTCTTTAGTCGGTTGGTGCCACCAACGGGACCAAAGGCCCTGTCTGCACGCGTCCGGGGCCAAAGTTTAGTCCCACCTCGCTAGTTGAGAGGGGCGCAGTGGTTTATAAGCCCCACTGTCGCACCTCTCAACCTCCTCTCCATTGCAGGCTTACGAGCCTACTTGTTCTTGCTATGCACGATGGGCTGCTGGCCTGCTGCGAGCCTGAATCTGGCCCATGGATGGGTTTCTAGTCGTATTCAGGCTGTGGTGGCCCGATGGGTGGCAATTTTTTTTTTTTTGTTTTCTTTACTTATTGTTGCTATTTTTATTTTTATTTCCAGTTTTTTTGTTTTGTTTTCTGCATTATTTATTTTCTTTTGTTTTTTCTTTATTTTTTAATTCTTTTTGCTTTTAGTTTTAGGAAAATTATAAACTTTCTGTTAGTACCATTACTTTTCAAATTTGAAAACACTTTTTTTTGTTTTTTTGTTTTCTTTCTTGCTTTATTTATTTTATTTTGTTTCTACTTACACCAAAATACTTATTGTTGTTTTTTTGTTTTGATTTCTGAATTATTTATTTTCTTTTTGTTTTTGCTTTTTTCAATTCTTTTTGCTTTTAGTTTTAGGAAAATTATAAACTTTCTGTTAGTGCCATTAGTTTTCAAATTTGAAAACACTATTTTTGTTTTTATGTTTTCTTTCTTGCTTTATTTATTTCATTTTGTTTCTACTTACACCAACAAACTTATTGTTGCTATTTTTAATTATTACGAGGGCCGAACCATAAGACATTAAAGCATTTCGAATGAACTCTGAAAAAGTTGAAAGTTGGCATGGTATCATACTCGTCAATTACAAAGTTGGCATGGTATCATCATAATAGTTGCGGGAGAAAGTCTTCACTTTTTCTTCGCTTGTGTCATTCGTTATTCTTGCGTAACCATCGATAATCTTCATCGTTTCTCGGGATCTTTGGGGTCAGCCTTGACTTTGAAGGAGGAATTTCATGAAACTTCTCATAATCTTGAGACATGTCTGTCTTGTCCTCCACTCCCACGATGTCCCTTTTCTGAAAAGAACTATGTGGCGCTTTGGCTCATCGTATGATGTATTCGCTTCCTTATCTTTTCTCTTTCTCGATGCAGTAGACATGTCCTTCACAGATAACCTGTGCCACATCATTAGCTAGGACGAACGGTTCGTCAATGTACCCAAGATTTTTCGGATCCACTTGTTGTCATTCCGCATCTTGTGGGTCTACACAATACCCGCCTCTGACAGATTGACCCATTTGCACTTAAACAAAGGGACCTTAAAATTATGTCCATAGTCAAGTTCCCATATGTCCACTATGTAACCATAATATGTGTCCTTTCCCTCTCGGTTGTTGCATCAAAGCGGACACCGCTGTTTTGGTTGGTGCTCTTTTGATCTTGGTCAATCGTGTAAAATGTATTTCCATTTATCTCGTATCCTTTCCAAATCAATACAGTCAAAGATGGTCCCCTGGACAACAAGTACAGCTCATCACAAACAGCGTTGTCACCTCGTCACGTGCTTCCAACCAAGCTGCTGAAAGTCTGATGTGTTCACATCTAATCCGATCGTCGCCTTGCTCGGGTGTTTGGGCGCAGACTGTTCTTGTGTTCATCGACATAAGGGGTCACCAAGGTAGAGTTACGTAGAACTGTGTAGTGTGCTTGAGACCAAGAATATCCGTCCCTGCATATTATTGAGTCCCTTCCAAGCGTGCCTTTTCGATCAGTCTCCCCTCATACCGCGATTTAGGGAGACCTATCTTCTTCTGACCAGGAATGAAGTCAACACAAAACCCGATGACATCCTCTCGTTTGATGGCCCATGGAGATGCTTCCTTACGGCCTAAGCGCGATTCTGGACATATTTATTTAGGACTCCATGAACCTCTCAAAGGGGTACATATTGTGTAGAAATACGGGGCCTAGAATGACAATCTCGTCAACTAGATGAACTAGGATGTGCGTCATGATATTGAAGAAGGATGGTGGGAACACCAGCTCGAAACTGACAAGACATTGCACCACATCACTCCTTAGCCTTGGTATGATTTCTGGATCGATCACCTTACGAGAGCTTGCATTGAGGAATGCACATAGCTTCACAATGGCTAAGCGGACGTTTTCTGTAGAAGCCCCTTAATGCAACCTGGAAGGCGATTGCGTCATAATCACGTGGCAATCATGAGACTTTAGGTTACGGAACTTTTTCTCTTGCATATTTATTATTCCCTTTATATTGACGGCGAAGCGGTCGGGACCTTCATCTTGAGCAGGCATTCAAAGAAGATTTCTTTCTCTTCTTTCGTAAGAGCGTGGCTGGCGGGACCTTCATCTTGCCCGGAGGCATGCCCTCTTTTTCGTGCAAGCGTTGCAGGTCCTCCCGTGCCTCGGTGTATCTTTTGTCTTCCCATACACGCCCAAGAAGCCTAGCAGGTTCACGCAAAGGTTCTTCGTCACGTGCATCACGTCGATCGAAGAGCGGACCTCTAGGTCTTTCGGTAGGGTAGGTCCCAAAATATAGATTTCTTCTTCCACATGGGTGCGTGATTCTCGGCGTCATTCGGAACAGCTAGTCCGCGGGACCCTTTCCAAAGATTACGTGTAAATCATTGACCATAGCAAGTGCGTGATCACCGATGCGCATGGCGGGCTTCTTCCGGTGATCTGCCTCCCCTTTGAAATGCTTGCCTTTCTTTCGGCGGTGATTGTTGGTCGGAAGAAATCAACGATGGCCTGTACACATTCTTCACGCAGCTTGCCGGTATATACTATCGGTGTCAAGTAAGCGGTGCGTGCATGCGTGGTATCCCTTGTTTATACATCACGAAAGGTTCTTGAGAGCGGGACATTCGTTGATGGTCACGAACAGCAACGCCTTTAGGTTAAATTCCTCCTGTTTGTGCTCATCCCACGTACGTACACCGTTTCCATTGCACAGCTGTAAAAGTTCTTCAACTAATGGACTTAGGTACACATTAATGTCGTTGCCGGGTTGCTTAGGGCCTTGGATGAGAACTGGCATCATAATGAACTTCCGCTTCATGCACATCCAAGGAGGAAGGTTATACATGCATAGAGTCACGGGCAGTCTTTGTTATTGCTGCTCTGCTCCACGAAAGGATTAATGCCATCCACGCAAAAGCGAACCATACGTTCCTTGGCTCACTTGCAAACTCATTCCAGTACTTTCTCTCGATTTTTCTCCTTTGCGACCCATCAGCGGGTGCTCTCAACTTCCCGTCTTTCTTACGGTCCTCCTTTGTGCCATCGCATCAACTTGGCATGCTCTACATTTACGAGCAGACGTTTCAACCGTGGTATTATAGGAGCATACCACATCACCTTCGCAGGAACCCTCTTCACAGGGGGCTCGCCGTCAACATCACCGAGGGTCATCTCGTGCGATCTTATACCGTAATGCACCGCATACCGGGCATGCATTCAGATCCTTATGCGCACCGCGTAGAGGATCACAGTCATTAGGTCATGCATGTATGTTCTGCACCTCAATCCTAGAGGGCATACGACCTTCTTTGCTGCGTATGTCTTGTCGGGCAATTCGTTATCCTTTGGAAGCTTCTTCTTCAATATTTTCGGTAGCTTCTCAAATCCTTTGTCGAGCCTGGCATTCTCTGCCTTCCACGTGCAGCAATTTCCAAGTATGGTACCGAGCTTTGTGTTGGCATCTTACAATTGGGGTACAACCCTTTTTGTGGTCCTCTAACATGCGATCGAACTTCAGCTTCTCCTTTTGACTTTCGCATTGCGTCCTTGCATCGACAATGACCTGCGGAGATCATCATCATCGGGCACATCGTGCGGTTCCTCTTGATCTTCAGCGGCTTCGCCCGTTGCAGCATCATCGTGCACATTATGCGGTTCCTCTTGATGTTCAGTAGCATCACCGTATTCGGGGGGCACATAGTTGTCATCGTACTCTTCTTCTTCGCCGTCTTCCAACATAACCCCTATTTCTCCGTGCCTCGTCCAAACATTATAGTGTGGCATGAAACCCTTGTAAAGCTGGTGGGTGTGGAGGATTTTCCGGTCAGAGTAAGACTTCGTATTCCCACATATAGGGCATGGACAACACATAAAACCATTCTGCTTGTTTGCCTCAGCCACTTGAGAAAATCATGCATGCCCTTAATGTACTTTCGGTGGTGTGTATTGAACCGTACATCCATTCCCGGTTCATCTGCGTGCATTATATATAATTAAGTGTCTCAAAAATCATTACAGAACATCATGAATAGATAATTAAGTGACCAAATTAATAGAAGTTCATCATCACATCAAAACCAAAGTACATACATAGTTCTCATCCAACAACATAAAGCTCTGCAGAGCATCTAAATTAATTAAACCATACACTGAAACTATGTAAAACATTTCAATGCGAAAACAAATGCGATCATAATTGCAACCAATGTAACAACTGATTCAACGACATAATGATACCAAGCCTCGGTATGAATGGCATATTTTCTAATCTTTCTAATCTTCAAGCGCATTGCATCCATCTTGATCTTGTGATCATCGACGACATCCGCAATATGCAACTCCAATATCATCTCCTCCTCCTCAATTTTTCTAATTTTTTCCTTCAACAAATTGTTTTCTTCTTCAACTAAATTTAACCTCTCGACAATAGGGTCGGTTGGAATTTCGGTTCAACAACCTCCTAGATAAATAAAATCTATGTCACGTTGGTCGGCATAATTGCCATAAACAATAAATAAACCAATAGTTATGAAAAGATAATATATACCACATCCGAATCATAGACATGGCGAGGGCGGCCGAAATTGGATACCAAAACCATCGCACTATATAAGATGCAATAATAAAAGTAAGAAAATTATACAAGTATCTATATAAACATACAAGTAAGAATTTTTTCCTTTGAAAGAAGATAAGATAAGAACAAGAGGCTCACCACGGTGGTGCCGGCAGATCGGGCGTGAGCGATCGAAGGCAGTGAAGGCAGGGAAGGGACGTGACGGACCGCTAAACCTAGACAAATATTAAGGAAAATGGAGCTTGGAGGTCGAGCTTGGAGAGGAGAAAGCTTAAGTAGTGTGGCTCAGGCATTCCATCGAACACCTCGTGTGCATAGGAGGTGAGCTAGAGCACCACAAAGCTCTACCCTACTTTGCCCACGAAAAGCGAGCTTGGGAGTGCTCTGCTCACGAGCGAGGGGTATATATAGGCAACTAATTGGTCGGTTGGTGACTTGAACCGGGACTAAAGGGCAACCTTTGGTCCGGTTCGTCCCACCAACCGGGACCAATGGTGATGGGCGAGGCGAGGCCCATTGGTCGGTTCATTCCCCACCAACCAGGGACCAATGGTGGTGGGCGGGAGCAAGGCCCATTGGTCCCGGTGTTCCCACCAACCGGGACCGAAGGTCCAGACGAACCGGGACCAATGGCCCACGTGGCCAACCCGGCCCCCGGGCTCATGAGCCGGGTCCAATGCCCCATTGGTCCGGTTACGGATTGAACAGGACTAATGGGCTGGCCGGGCCTGGACCATTGCCCTATTTTCTACTAGTGTATCTCCACCTGCGAAGGCCTTGGAGAGCTTGCGAGAAGCTTGAGGAGCACGCGGGCGCTTCCGACTATGGAAGATATCGGCCTGTCGTCAAAGGCGCCCGAGGAGGCACAGGCCATGGTGAAGACGCGGTACGAAGGCGGACCCAAACCACATGGCGAGGTCGGGACCTGTGGGGCCCGACGGGAAGGAGATCCCCTGTGAGCTTAGTGTATGCGGCCAAGTAGAGTTGGCATAAAGTATTCCCAGCAGGACTGTAAACTAGACAACCTATTAGGCGACATTGAAGAGGAATACAATCAGTTAATTTGACTATGTAATTTAAAATGACATGTAAAATGCCTTCTAGCGGATTGTAGATCGTTTGTCGTAGCGGACCTTTTCGCTTCAACCTCGGGACCCAATAGTCCGGAGTGTGTCCGAATACCCTCGCGGTTATGTAAAAACCGGGGCATGCGTGGAGACCAGGCGTAGGGGTCACTACTAGGAAAAGGCCTACTAATGGCGCACCTAATTTGGCCATTAATGGCGCATTAGTGGTGCGCCATTAGTGCCACACCATTAGTATATTTTACTAATGGCGCACCACTGGTGCGCCATTAGTATCTGGTATACTAATGGCGGACCTCGAATCGCCATTAGTATATACAACAGCGATCGCCATTAGTATGCCTCGAGGGGCCATGTATACCAGGTGCTTTGGCATACTAATGGCGCTAACAACAAGATGCGCCATTAGTAACCGGCATACTAATGGCGCCTTTGTTAATGATGCGCCATTAGTATCCTTTGGCATACTAATGGCGCACTGTGATGTGATGCGCCATTAGTATGAATATTAGGTTTTTTTATTTTCTGTTTTTTGCACAGGTTACAAAATGTATAATTGGACAAAATATAGAAAGCACACATCAACAACAGATTCATCAAATACAATAGAAGATTAGTCTCTGAATACAATTCATCATATTAGTCTACGAATACAATTCATCATATTAGTCTCCGAATTGAAAAGACCGAACAAATATAGAACATTATATTACAAGTCTCGAGACCGCGAGTAGAGAGCTTGTCTTCACATTACAAGTCGATATCGATCATCTAAACTACCATCACATAGAATAGAGCTGCGGTCATCACGATGAAACTTGTCTTCATCCGGTTCCTCCAACGCTCCCTCCCCTCTCCCGCTAGATACCGGGCGTATCTAGATTCGGCCTCGGCCCTAGTGGTGTACCCTTTGTAACTGTTACCGCAAAATCGGTGAACCTGTCTCCGACACTCCTCCCAGTCGTCGTAGACTCCGGGAACCTTACCCTTGTACACGACATACGACGGCATCGCTATGCACTAGCCAAACGAAACGTTAGTACCAATTCACGGACAATACATAAGCAATATATAAGTATGCAAATGAGCGATCGAAAGAGAAAAGCAAGACATTAATAGCATCGATTACATCTAAGTTGAGCGACTCTCGAAACCAAAGAGACATACTACAAGTTCATTAAAGTTTAATTACAACATGAGCCAATCGATGTTTGAGAACTAGACACGACATCACCGCTTTCGACTCGACTCAAGGGACCGGAGCATGGATGAAGCCGCCGTCTATCGTGGGAGTCATGAAATAGCAGGCGTTGTCAGCCTGCATTTGTAGCATTGTGTCGATGTCACTTTGTTGGACGGTTGATTTACGAGGTAGAACTGCCCCGAGGTACGAAGGACATCTTGATGGATGATTTCCGCAAACTCCGACTGGATGCGAAAGAATTCTTGTCTGATGTCCGTGTCCTGGATTGCCGACACGCTCGCGGCCCAATCTTTGAGTTTACTCGGTAGCAGAAGTTGATGATGGTCCCGTACGATCGCCCGCATGTGATGGATGGCGTAGTAGGCACCCTTCTGACCGCCAGGCGGCTGCTTGACGCAGCAGAACATCGTATTGTGGGAGAACACGTGCTTGTCGTACTTACGAATAGGCCTGGTGAAGGTGCCTCCAGGTTTGGCGTAGCCGGGGAGAACATCATCAAGAACCTTCTTGACATTTGTGTAGTCTACGTTCGACTGACGGTCCGGGTCGAAATACGTGGCCATGGAATATTTGGGGCTTAGGAGGATGAGCGTGCAATGTGTGTCACTGCAGAAAACACGGAATGTTAAAGAAAACGATCGAAATCTAAGAATTCATATATTACGGGCCGTTTGAGGGAGGACTTACTCGGAAAGTAAGGCACGAGGAAGTTATCCTTATCTTGGTTTGCGAATGGCGCCTTCGAGGTAAGAACTTCGCGACTTGCGGTCCCAGCGCTGCCCAAGATCTTGGCACACATGTAGAAGAATTCGACTATCACGATGTCCGGGTCTTGTCGCGAATGATCCGCATCTCCATACTCAGCGAAAATAGCGCGAAGGTGTAGTGCAGTGGATGAAGGTTCAACATAGCGTGGATGTCATCAAACCACAGGACGATCGTACGCCCGATGGAGTTATCCACAAAGCCCTTGCCCTCTGGCACCTTGGCCGCGAAAACCGGGTATGCCACATCCTTCTCTCTGAGACGCCGCTTCTCCAAAGAAAGAACACTGTCATGCAGACTCCGCATAGCACCGGTTGCAGCATTGAACATATTTGTTGGTAGCATCGCCCTACCCGCCACATGCACCCTCCTCGAGATATCCTCAGGTGAAGGTGGCCCGTCCTGAGCACGAATCATACTCGGTGCCGGCTGGCCCGCACCCTTGTTAGTTTTTCTTTTGCGTGCCTTCTTCTTCTCCTGTAATGGGACCGAGTTCTGCTCACAGACCGCTTTCTTGAGTGTGTTGGGGCTGATAATATTTCGCACCTCGCCTATCTGAGGCTCGGTGAAGTCGGCAGTGGAGGCGTCTCACGAGCTGAGCGGCGGGCGGCGCTGTTGCAACTTGGCTTCTCAGTGGTTCCAGCTAGATCGCGCACGTATTTTGTTGGGTTGGGTTCTTGAGAAGGAGGCCCCATGAAGTCGCCACCGTACCCATGATCGGCAAAGTACTGATCGTCGTTGCCAAATGTATCGTCATCGTCGTCGTTACGATCACATGCCATATGCATGTTTGGATCCGATGGCATAGGGATGTCCGGCACCGTTCTGCGGCGGTCTTGCCATGGGGCCGACTTGGCGCCGCACGACTGGGCGGTGTTGTCTTTGGGGTGGTGTCCCCGCCCCAAACGAATCGAGCTCTTGACCAAAGCAGGGCCAGCTTCGAGGCGCCGAGGGTCATCACGTCATCATCGTCGGCCCCGACGGGTCGAATCGGAGGTAACAACTCGTCGCAGCCTGGCAGCACCGAACCAGTTGAACCCTAAACAAGTTGGGTGGCATCTGGGTACCGTGGAACAAGGGTTGCCCGGTTGAGCGATTTTGCCCTTGGCGACATCAACCAACTCATTGTTCACGAAGTGCGGAGAGTGCGGGAACGTCGGCGGCGCCTGCGAAAACATGTAGGGCATCGGGGATGCCCAGTCAAAGGCAAGGAGATGAAGTCCTCGGCGAGAGGCTTAATTAGTTACCGTGATGATGGCGTCGAGCTCGGCTAATGTCGAGCACCGCCAACGGCGGGCGTGCAGTTGACGGAGGGGCCGCTTGCTGCAGAGGTGGCGGCCGGCGTACACCCGGGTGCATTAAGCACCCGTGCCGGCGTCGGAGACACCAATGCCGCCTCCGCCGGAGACACCAATGCCGCCTCCGCCGGAGACACCAATGGCCCCGCCATCGCGTTCTGCGAGTTGCTGGCCGTCAAGCTAGGAATCGGGGGCGGCCCCTGTTGGCCGCCCGCAATCCACGCACTCAACCCCTCGTTCTAGGTAGGCACAATGGCGGTGATCGTCGCTCCGAGTTGTTGTTGCACTTGCTCTTGGACAATCTCCGGAATCCGCGCCACCTGTGCCTTGAGTTCTTGAACCTCGCGGCGCTGGCTTTCCGAGCTGGTCTTTTTCTCCTTTCGCCCACCGGTGTTGTAGTATGGCGACCATTTTGTCGACAAGCCTTTGCCGCCACACGACCGGATGGCGTCGGCTTCGAGCTTATCCTTGTTCTTCATTACATTCAACGCCCTATTTAGAGTGGTGTCCCAAGGGTTGCTCTTAGTCGACCCCGCGCTACTGCTTTCAGTCGCCTACGGAAGGAATGTGAACCATTTAGAAATTTGCTTCATTAATTAGAATGCAACTATATGGAGCTAATTACGCGGGGTGTATTCCTTACCAGAACAAGCTCAAGCGCCCTGGTCTTCGGATCCGTGGTAAGCTCCTTTGTTTTCGGGTCCTTCTTGTACCGGGCCCTAACAAAGTTCCTGGTCTGCTTGTCACCGTATTTATCGGAGAGGGGCGGTAGGCCTTTCTCGGCACGGTCCGCCTCCTCCTTGTCCCATATAGGCTCCGCCACTTTGTAACCGCCGGGACCGAGTGTGTGTTCCCCTAGGTTCAGCTCCCGCATTTCTTTCCCCCACTGACTTGATTCGGAGTTTGCGGTCCTCGAGCAATTGATCTTGAAGTCGTTGTAGTCATCTTCGGTGATCGAAGGATTTTCTCCTTGATCTTCTCATAACTCTCACCTTTCTCGATCATTCTCTTCACATTGCTTTTCCAAGTAGACAGGGCCTTGCTCATCTTCGTGAGGGCAGCATTGTTCACTTTATTCCCTTTGAGGCTTGTGTTTTCAAATTCAGCAGGGAACTTGTATCGTTCGTGCAGCTTCGTGAAGAGGAGGTTGCGCAAATTCCCTCGGTCAGGATGCCTCAGGTTCTCGGTGTTGATCGAGACGGTGCTCCGGAGAATGCACCCGAGCTGAAGCGAGTACCCCTTGACTATTCGTTCGGCCGCCGTTGGATTCCCGTCGGAGTCCACTTCAGTAACTTCCTCCTTGAGGGTGCGGAGCATGGTCGGGCGCCGGTCCTTCCGTTGCCTCTTCGGTTGGCTGCCATCTATGCGTGCGCCGCCATCATCAGTGGTGGCATCCTCGGCGACACCATCAGTGGTGGCATCAGTGGGGTCATCCTTGGCGGCACCATCAGTGGTCTCAGGATCGGTGGGGAAGGCGGCGTCCTCATACAAGTGAGGTTGTTCCTCCATCTCTGGGCAGCTCCAGAATCGCCTTGCCGCCCGAACCCCGGCCTCATCGTTGTTGGCCATGTTTCTCTTTAAATAGGAACAAAGTTTGGTCAAAAGTTGGTTATTGTCAAGGAACAAGATCATGGTCTCATCATTTCGGTTTTTATCGACACCGAGGCACCCTAAAAGCCAAGGTTGTATAATTAATGGTTTGTCGGCACCCATGCATTAGTCACAAGTACCCCATATGTCCTATTTTTAGCAAAGTCATGCTAAAATTCACGGAAAATTTCAGCATGACCTTTGCTGAAAATAGGACATATGGAGTACCCGAATTGCCGGAGCGGAAGTTAATCGACATTCCAGCAAACTCAAGGGCCTCTCGGTGGACAAGGCAAAAAAGGCCTCCATCACAACATGGAAAATACATTGGCATGTGAAGAGGTGAAACAATATATGCATCTCCAAGCAGTATCATTCAACATTTTGGACAAACCACTACAAGCAATACTGGATCGATCACAGGGAAGAATGTGAGAAAATGCAGACAAATACTAACAGATTGAGGTGTTTAACTTGTGGTGCTCTCTGTGCTATTAACATTTCAAGTCAAAACCTTTTCTGGTTAGTAAGTGTTTCTTGAGCATATGTATGTAGTAAGTGTTTCTGCTCTCAGTGTTTCAGAACATATATTTAAGGTACCTAGTACCAGTGCTATTACCCAGCAGTTAATTAGCTTTTGCTTTTGCTTTTCCGTGCCAAATTCTAGCTAGTACCAGCAAATTAACATCTAGCAGCAATCATTTTCAAATATATATACACTGGACATTTTAATATTAACCTACGGAAAAATGAATAGTTAGGTTAATTACCCAACGTTAGTTATTCGATCGATGCTTTGTTCTACACTTTGATGCAAATTAGTATATAGAAGAAGCTATTTACTAGCAGTACCATATATAAAAGACATTCAGTCGATGCTTTTTACTAGCGGTACTAGCAGTTTTTTCTTCTTCAATAAGCTGTATTGTCCATCGAATTTGTATTGGCCATATATAAAAGACATTGGTCGATGCTATTTACTAGCAGTAGTAGCAGTTTTTCTTCTTCTTCATTAACTGTACTAGCAGTTTTTCTTCTTCTTCATTAACTGTATTAGCTATTTACTAGCAGTACTAGCACTTGGATCATATGCTAATGCTACATTGATACATCATCATGCTGGGTAATATTAAACCCAAGCAACTTTATAATCAACCCAAGATACATCAACTACTGCACTGTCCTGCCTAATAGAAACAGCCATGCCAGCATATAGTATATAAATCTGAATTTGTGTTTACAAGAAGATTGCCCATTGCAATGTAAACCTGAGAACACAACTCACCTCAAGTGCAGGATATAGCAGACACCTACTTCTTCAGTCAAGTGCAGTAAAAGACCGTTTGCGTAACCTGTTTAGTCGAGTTGAACATTAGAATCCATACTATGCTCTACTATGCTTGTAAAGGAACACCTGCTAGCTAGCTGCTTTGTCGAGTTGCCGACATTCGTAAATCAGTGAAAAAAAAATTGAAGAAGAAAAAGGCATGCATGCCTTTGGTTTGCCAAAACAGAGCACTTTAGTCCTCTGTTTTTGCTAACTGCTACACATACCCCCAAGTGAACCACCACAACATCTAAAAGCTAACAATTGTTTTTGCTTATATAATTAGACTTTTTGTGCTAAAAAAACCATAGAACAATTGCTCCAAATTTCTAAATAAACTGCCATTTCATTTTGTTCAATAATGAACTGTACTCTTTATGGGTTTTTTAGTTAAATGCAGAAAATCCAAAGTTAATTCCGCCGGGCTTTTCTATGTTTTTTATACATAACTGCTAAAACCCTAGGAGTTAACCGAGCCACCAACAGAATGTGGACTTTAAAAGAGAGAGTCACGGACAGTGACATGATACATTTTCATAAAATTAGCTAGTTTTACTTATGGTGCACAAAGGAACAAGTACTGCAGTGCACTTCGAAAAAAATGAAGGAACTTCTCTCTACCACACGTAATCACATTATGGTGCACAATGAAGGAACTTTTTTTACTCAATAACGGTAAGCACTAATACTCTTAACTGCACTATAGAAACTGAACCAAATGAACTCCATGGGTGCTGCCATCTCACCCGTCATTGACTGTGCAATGAAACAATTTTTATAACTGGTGTTTGTTCTTCTCAAAGTATATTCCTTAATCGCAATGGCTAACTGCTGAAACTATACGTAACAGTCAAAACACAAACAGAAAGAACCGACGGGATGCAGAACATTGATTTGATCTCCTGCTGCTACCATAAACAATTTTTGGTCCTTGGTAAGAAGGGAGGCAGATTAATACTTTGGGCATTGCAAACAGAGCAGAGTAGGGAGGAAGAAGAGAAGGATAGGAGACTAGGAAATTCTGGACCTTTGATTTGATATATACATGAGCATCTTGAGAAAGTTCCTGCTCGCTCATGATTTAAAAATCCGTATCTTGAAGAACTCGCTGCTCACTCATGAGCATGTATGTATGTATGTATGTATGTATCTTGAAAGAAAAAAAAGATTTGTTTGATTTAGAAAACTTGCTGCTAGAATAGAATGAGCATGTATCTTGCCACTGTACATACAGTAATAACTAGGCTAAAAAATGTTCGATTTGATGTGCTGCTGAACCTTGGTGCCACAAACAAATTTTGAAGTTGAGAAAAGATTGATACTTATTTGCCATTGCATTTGACCCAGCCAGACCAGAGAGGAGGAAGAATAGAAGGGGTGGGGACTCACCTATGTTTGCTGTAGCCGAGGCTGAAGCACCACCAGTCAGAGCCGAGGCGACGTGGACCTCCTCTCCCAGCGTCGTCCTCGTCCCGGTCGCTCGCCGGCGCGCTCTACCTGCAGAGCATAGACGACACGAGGGTCAGCTAGATGGAGACGAGAGGTACAAGAAGGATCCACAGCAGCAACACCTTCTCCTCCTTGGATGAAAGGGAACTCACCAGGGTGAGGCGTCGAGGCGGCGTCGGGGCGGCGTCGAGGCGGCGGGTCAGCGGCGTCGGGAGAGGAGAGGGGAAGGGGATCGAGGGCGAGGGCGAGGGAGAGAGAGGGGATAGGTTTGGGCCGGGGAGGAAATATGGATGGGGGCGGCACAATACTAATGGCGCACCACACCTCGGTGCGCCCTAAGTACATCCATACTAATGGCGCACCTCACCCTGGTGCGCCATTAGGATTTTTTTTTGATTTCTGCTCGAGCCAACAGGTTATCTTCCACCTGACCTGATCCACATCATATTCCCTCTACTAGCTCGACCGTCACAGCCAGTTCTCACACCAGGAGGTCCTGGGTTCGATTCGAGGCTCCACAATTTTTTTATGCATTTAAAATGTTGTTTGATACTTATTTGTGTTTAAATATGTTCAAACTTGTTTAAATCATAACAATAATATTTTTTTTATAAGGAAGTAATAATTTTTTAAAAAATATCATCAAATAGTAATGCCGGTGGAGCGGGGAGAGGTGCGGAAGTGCGGGGGTGGCGGCAGTTGAGTAGGGAGGGTGCGGGGGTCGGCGGTGGCGGTTGAGTAGGGGAATCGAGGTGCGGGGGTCGTGGCGGCGTGCCGGTGCACCGGGGTGCTTTCGGCGAGGGGGACGGATCTGGCGAAGTGGGATAGCGATCGAGATGGAGGGGATCGAGATCGAGTGTCCATGAAATTTAAAAATATTCATGATAGTTCAAAAGTGCCCATGAAATACAATCGAGAAATGAAGGCTACGATTTAAATACAATCGATCTTAGCTAGATATCTGTTCACAATCTTCTTGCCCTTCTTTTTCGCAAATGGAGTTCTTCCGTGGAGCAGGCGTCCTTTAGGTAGGGTTGTCCTGCTTCTTCTTGTGGTGTATGCTGCTACTTCATCATCGTCGTCATGTTCGATCCTCGGTCGCCAGATTTGTCGAAGTCTTGCTCATTGGCTACTCCATCCATTCCGATGATCTTCCTTTTGCCTCTCCTCACGACAACACGACTGGGCTTTGACGGGTCGGTAATGAAGAAGCATCGGTCAACTTGGGAAGCCAGTACCCATGGCTCATTTTTCACGGTGACGTTTGCGCCCGCGGTCTTGGATTTGTCTTCGGGTATAACCATGGTGGTGAAATACCGGTCTTCTTTTAGGATGCTCTTCGCTCATCTGACACGGAACATCGGGACCTTCTCTCCAGCGTAGCTCAGCTCCCAGATCTCCTCGATCCTTCCGTAGTATCTGTCCTTGTCATTACCGGTGTAGGATTCCATCATTACCCCGGAGTTCTGATAACCATCGCTCTTCATGTCCTTGGCCTCGGTGTAGAATGTGTAGCCGTTGATATCATACGCCTCATAGGTCATCAGGTTGTGCTCGACGCCCTATGACAAGGCGAATATGAGTTGTTCTTCCGCGGAAGAATCCTCATGTAAAGGGTGCAGCGAAGCTTCGCTTGAACCAACGCGTGAAACATGAGTTGTGCTCTTTGATTATATCTCCGTCCATCCTCTGTTGGCCTCGGTCATTGTCGTCTTCTTAATAAAGGTTTTGTGCTCTACCACCCAAGGATCGACCACGTCTATGTGTTGTAAGCGACTAGGTTTTGCTCTTTCAAAGTCGGCGAGTCGACCCTCTAAGTCGACATGCATTTCACGGCGACCCTCACGGTGACCCCATCCAGCGAGCCTGCCGAGGTGCCTGTTGATGGGCAGACCAACGGGGTTCTCAATGCCTAGATAATTCGTGCAGTAGGAGATGCACTCTTCGATCAGAAAGCCCCTGTCTATACTTCCCTCTGGACGTGACATGTTGCGAACGTATCCTTTGATGACACCATTCATCCTTTCGAACGGCATCATGCTGTGCAGGAACGTCGGCCCGAGTTTGATGATATCCTCCACTATATGGACCAGCAGATGCACCATAACGTCAAAGAATGCGGGCGGGAAGTACATCTCAAGCTCGCATAGTATCACCACGATCTCTTCCGGTAGCCTTACGAGTTGCCTCACGCCAATCGACTTCCGAGAGATGACGTCGAAAAAGTTGCATAGGCCAAATAGCGTTTCACGGACGTGCGCTGGCCCATGATCCCAATGGATTGCAACCGGAAGTATCTGTGTCATCAAGACGTGACGGTCGTGAGACTTCATCCCACTGAACTTCTGCTTCGCTGGGTCTAGGTAGCTGCTTATCTTCCCCGTGTAACCGTAAGGAAGTTTTACTCCTAGGAGGCAGGTGAAAAACTGCTCGATCTCCTCCTGACTTAGAGTGAAGCACACGGGAGGGTAGTCGTTTCCGGTCTTCTTGGCCTTTTTGCCTTTGCGACGAATTACTGTGTCCTGCTTCGCCTCATCATCATCATCATCATCATCATCATCATCATTAGAGTGAAGCTCCTGCCTGATGCCCATTGATTTCAAGTCTGCCCTTGCTTTCGGCCCATCTTTGGTCCTCTCTGGCATGTTGAGCAGGGTACCAAGCAGACTCTCGCACACGTTCTTCGTGATATGCATGACATCAAGGCTGTGAGGCACACGGTGGATCTTCCAGTACGGCAAGTCCCAGAAAACAGACCTCGTTTTACATACCTTCAGCAGCGGCTCTGGCGCCTTTCGCTTCTTTCCCGGCTCTGGCGCCTTTTGCTTCTTTCCCGGCAGTGGGCAGTCTTTCCAATTTTTCAACAGCTTGTCTATTTCCTTGCCGCTCCTCGTACATGGGCGTTTTCGGGGTTCGGTTTCACCATCGAACAGATCCTTGCGTTTCCTCCACGGGTCATCGTCGCGAAGCCACCTTCGATGTCCCATGAACACGGTTTTCAAAGACCCGAGATCTCTATCTGGCTGGCGATACGTTGTGTCATCCATGCACCTTACGCATCCGGAAAATCCGTGGACTACCTGCCCATGAGATATCCGTAAACGAGATAGTCGTGCACCGTCGTGAGCAGTGCGGCTATCATAGTGAATTATTCTTTCTCTGCGGCGTACGACGTTTTGTCTGGCGTTTTCCACAGCGTGTCAAGGTCCTCTTTCAGCAGCCCCATATACAGATTGATGTCGTTCCCTGGTTGTTTCGGTCCTTCAATTAGCATACTCATGTGAATGTACTTCCTCTTCATGCACAACCAGGGGGAAGGTTGTACATCCACACAAACACAGGCCAGGTGCTATGTGTGCTTCTCTGGCTGCCAAACGGATTGACTCCATCGGTGCTCGCGCCCAGCACGATGTTCCTTGGATCGTTCCCAAATTCTAGGTCGTCGAAGTTCAACGCTTGCCACTGGCTCGCATCCTTAGGGTGACTCAGCATCTTGTCTTTTTTATCTATCTCCGGATGATTTGCATCATCTTCTCGCTTCTTCTCCTCCCTATCCGCGTGCCAACGCAGGAGCTTTGCTACCTTAGGGTCTGCGAAATACCGCTGCAGACGAGGAGTGATCGGAAAGTACCACACCACTTTTCGAGGAGCTTTCTTCCTCTTCTTGTATCGAGTGACGCCACACACCGGACATATGGTAGACTCCCCGTGCTCGTCCCGATAAATGATGCAATTGTTCATGCACACATGGTATTTCACGTGCGGTAAATCCAGAGGACACACGATTTTCTTCGCCTCCTCCAAACTGGTCGGGCACTTGTTCCCCTTGGGAAGACGTTCGTGCCAGAATGACATGTTCTCGTCGAAGCTACGCGTCGGTCATTTTGTGTTTTACCTTCATCTCCAGAGCCATGAGCGTTACTTTCAGCGGGTATCCTCGGCCTGCATCCTTCATACAATGGAGTAACCGCCTCTAACTCAAGTTGATCCATCTTGGCTTTCTCTCGGGCGGCAGCTCTTGCGTTATCCGTCTGCTTGAGAAGCAGCTCTTGAATATGAGGGTCCTGCACCCAGCCCATCGATGGTCCAGCGTCGTCCGCTCCGCCGGCATCATCATCTTCATGATCATGCCCGTCGTCTTCTCCGGCATCTTCCTCGTCATCATGTCCTGCATCTTCTACATGATGACTGTGTACAGCATCACCATCGTGATCATCTCCTGGGGATTCTTCGTCTTCTCGCCCGCCCGAGCCGCGGTGGCTGTCTTGCTGCCCTTCCTCATTTCTTGCCCGGCCCCCATGGACGACTTCGTAGTCATCTTCATCACCTTGCCACCGATAGCCATCCATGAAACCACGCAAGAGCAGGTGGTCCCGCACCTGCCCGGAATCCGGGTCCCCAATAAGGCTCTTCAGCTTGCATCTTTGACACGGACATCTTATCTCCATCTCGTTCTTTTGAAGCATCTCGGCCTTCGCGGACCTCAAAAACCTATTCACGATGCCTTCGGTCATCGTGCGGACCATGGTCGCCAGCGGGTAGAGCAAAACGATATTTTAGAACCAAGAAAAAATTTGGCATGACTTTCCCTACAAATAGGACCAAAAAGAATGGTTAATGCCAAAATTCTCGCCGAAACGGAAATGAATCAACATTCCGGCAAAATATTGACAACTATCGCATTTCAAATATCGGTACACCTCCAAACACAAACACATATGCAACACCACAAACATATGCAACACCACGAACATACATAGATCTAGCTAGGCCATAAAAAGTGCATGTGCACATTGTTGTAGGGAGAACAACATAAATATAGCTTCCCCTTACTTACCTATCAAAACAAGGTAATTTAACCACTTAATTTGAATGAATCTATGGTGGAAATGAGGTGAAAAGAAGAGGCACCCGAGACAAGGAGGAGGTGGAGAGAATGAAGAGGGAGAAAGTGAGTGTGGGTAGGAGAGGCTGTCCAAAATATCTTGTTGTTGCCCACTTACTAATGGCGCACCAACTCTAAATGCGCCATTAGTAATCCAGGTTACTAATGGCGCACCTTCCGGTGGTGCGCCATTAGTAGTTTTGCAAAAAACATATAAATGGCGCCTTGTTCCACGGTGCAGCATTACTAGTTTAAACTAGTAATGGCGCACGGTGGAACAGTGCGCCATTAGTAGTTTTGCAAAAAAGGAATAAAAAATATAATAAACAAACAACATTAGTGGCGCACTTTCCGACAGGTGCGCCCTTACTAGTTACAACTAGTAATGGCGCACTGAGTCTGGATGCGCCATTAGTATGTTTGGACAGGCGCACTTGTTCAAAAAAAAATTTGATACTAATGGCGCACCTTGGGTCAGGTGCGCCATTAGTAGTTTCAACTCTAATGGCGTATCAGAAGGTGGTGCGCCATTAGTATATACTAATGGCGCACCACTTGTCTGGTGCGCCATTAGTGTCAATCCCATCTATAGCCCTTTTTCTAGTAGTGGGTTATGAGTGCTTTATCAGACAAGTGCCCAACTAGTTATGTTATATTACATGGTTAGTAAGAAACATCTTCCATGGAGAATAGTTCCGTTAGGGGTTCCTTTCCCTGGGAGGCATGCCCTAAAGTGCATGACCGGACTGCAAAAAAGCGTAAAAGCATCTGGGGCAGATAAATGAAAAATAAAAAATCGTCTTTTAGTTCACCGACCGAATATTCCCTTAAGAACGCTTAGCTTTCGCTTCACCCAGTCGAGGTACACGTCCGGCTGACCCGGGCGGTAACAATCGCAGAGGTGCTCCCTTTACCACCTAGCCGAACAATCGGGAACGTAGGGGTAAGCCAGGGGAGCCAGCAACCCAGCTTGGCCAAAACTTAAGTCATATCGATGCATATAATGGTGAATAAAAGGTACATGCGGAAGTGTGACACATGTGTTGGGCATAAAGCCCGTATAAATAAGCTTCATTAAAGAAGCCCCAGGTATAATGAGTGCGGATAGCGCGTCAAGTGTGTCACGAACAATGCGCAAACGAGCCTTTAGCAACCCGGGAAAAGGGAGGAAGAAGGAGAGAAATAAAAGACAGCTTAAAGTATAAAATATAGATGGAGGAAGGAGACGAACTCAGAATCCGGCGCTAGGCGTAGAATCTTTGGAGACGTCTGCGTTCCATGGGTTCGGCTCGAGTCGGTTATCCGATGCGTTTAGCAGACGGTGCGCTCATGGTCAGGACTTGGTTGATGATGAAGGGACCCTCCCATTTGGGCTTGAGTTTGTCCTTTTTCTTGTCCGGCAGGCATAGAACTAGTTCGCCAACATTGTAAGCTTTGGCCCGTACTTCCCTGCTTTGATATCTTCAAGCATGCTGTTGATAGAATGCGGAACGAGCTTTTGCCACGTCGCGCTCCTCCTCCAAGGCGTCCAAATTGTCCTGCCGATCGAGCTCGGCTTCTCTTTCTTCATACATGCGCACGCGAGGTGAGTCATGAATTATGTCGCACGACAAAACTGCCTCTGCGCCGTATACCATAAAAATGGTGTGAATCCGGTAGTGCGATTCGACGTGGTCCGCAGCCCCCAGACTACGGAGTCGATCTCCTCTACCCAGTGCGTGTTGGATTCCTTGAGGGACCGCACTAGTCTGGGTTTAATACCACTCATGATTAGACCGTTTGCTCGCTCGACTTGACCGTTAGTTTGGGGGTGATAGACTGAAGCGTAGTCGAGCTTGATGCCCATATTTTTGCACCAGAGTTTGACCTCGTCGGCCGTGAAGTTCATGCCGTTATCACTGATGATGCTATGGGGACGCCCGTAACGGTGTACTACCCACGATATGAAGTCTATCACGGTCCGGATTCGGCCGTCTTTACAGGCTTGGCCTCTATCCATTTGGTGAATTTATCCACCATGACTAATAGGTATTTTTGCTTGTGGGTTCCTCCTTTAAGGGGTCCAACCATGTCAAGCCCCCACACCGCGAAGGGCCAGGTGATGGGTATAGTTTTGAGGCCGGTGGGTGGCATATGGCTTTGATTAGCAAAGAGCTGGCAACCGACGCATCGTTGGACTAAGTCCTGAGCATCTGCCCGGGCCGTCGGCCAATAAAATCCTATACGGAAGGCCTTGCCTACAAGGGGCCGGGCTGCGGCATGGTGCCCACCGAGTCCGGCGTGAATTTCAGCCAGGAGATTCCGCCCTTCCTCTTCGGAGATACACCTATGAAGGACTCCAGTTGTGCTTTTCTTATAAAGCTATCCCTCATGGACTTTATAGGCTTTAGACCGTGACACTATGCAGCGGGCCTCATTTTGGTCCTCGGGAAGTTCCTGCCTAGTTAGGTAGGCTAGGAATGGTTCTGTCCACGGGGCAATGACTGCCATTATTGCGTGGGCTGACGGTGTTATTTCGTTGGTGGAACCACCAACTATGTCGGAATGATCGGTGTGGGGCAGTGTGATTGGGTCCGGGTTGTTATTTCCGGACTCTCCCTCCCATAATACGTATGGCTTGAAAAGCCTCTCTAGGAAGATGTTGGGAGGGACGACATCGCGCTTTGCGCCAATGCGTGCCAACACGTCTGCTGCCTGGTTGTTATCCCGGGCTATATGGTGAAATTCGAGCCCCTCAAACCGAGCTGACATTTTTAGGACGACATTGCGATAAGCTGCCATTTTCGGATCCTTGGCATCAAAGTCCCCATTTATTTGGGATATCGCGAGGTTCGAATCCCCGCGCACCTCTAGGCGTTGAATGCCCATGGAGACTGCCATCCGGAGACCATGTAGAAGGGCCTCATATTCGGCTGCGTTGTTGGAGTCGGTGTACATAATTTGAAGTACATATTGGACTGTATCTCCGGTTGGGGACGTCAGAACGAGGCAAGCCCCCAGTCCAGCCAACATTTTGGAGCTATCGAAGTGCATGATCCAGTTGGAATATGCGCCGTCCTCTTTAGGGAGTTCGGCTTCAGTCCATTCGGCGACTTGATAGCTCGCCGTGGCTTGTAGGTTATGTCGAACGGGAGGAGCTCTATGGCCCATTTAGCAATCCGGCCCATTGCGTCGTGGTTGTTTATAATGTCATTAAGAGGTACTTCGGAGGCTAATGTTATCGAACACTCTTGAAAGTAGTGTCGCAGCTTCCGGGATGCCATGAACACCGTGTATGCTATCTTTTGATAATGCGGGTACCGTGACTTGCATGGAGTTAGGACAGTGGACACGTAGTAAACTGGTTTGAGAGGGAACTTGTGTCCGTCCGTTTCTCGTTCGACAACGAGCAGCGCGCTTACAACTTGATGGGTTGCTGTGATGTATAATAGCATTGGTTCGCCCATGTTGGGCGCGGCCAGGACCGGATTTGTTCCCAATATGGCTTTGATTTCTTCGAGTCCGGCCGTGGCGGCATCCGTCCACTCGAAGTGTTCGGTGCGCCGGAGGAGGCGATAAAGGGGTAATGCCTTTTCTCCTAAGCGGGAGATAAAGCGGCTTAAAGCCGCCACGCATCCAGTCAATTTTTGTATTTGTTTGAGGTCTTTGGGGATATCCAATTGTGACAGAGCTCAGATCTTGGCTGGGCTTGCTTCAATTCCTCTACCGGATACAATGAAGCCCAAGAGCTTTCCGGCTGGTACGCCGATAACGCATTTTTCCGGGTTGAGCTTGATGTCATATGTTCGGAGATTATCGAATGTGAGCCTCAAGTCGTCGACTAGGGTTTCGACATGCTTGGATTTAACGACCACATCGTCTACGTATGCCTCCACTGTTTTGCCGATCTGGTTTGCCAGACATGTATACGAATCATGCGCTGATATGTTGCGCCGGCGTTTTTGAGCCCAAAGGGCATTGTGTTGAAGCAGAATGGGCCGTATGGAGTGATGAATGCCGTTTCGGCTTGGTCTGGCTCTGCCATCTTAATTTGGTGGTAGCCGGAGTATGCGTCGGGGAAACACAATGAATCATGTCCCGCGGTAGCGTCGATGATTTGATCGATGCGGGGGAGGGGGAAGGGATCCTTTGGGCAAGCCTTGTTAAGGTCCTTAGAATCGACACATAGGCGCCCGGATTTGTCCTTCTTTGGTACCATTACCAGGTTTGCTAGCCAGTCCGGATGTTTAATATCTCTGATGAATCTGGCCTCCAATAGTTTAGCTAGCTCCTCTCCCATGGCCCGTCTCTTGGGTTCGGAGAAACGCCGAAGAGCTTGTTTGACTGGCTTGAATCCTATTAGGATATTTAGGCTGTGCTCTACCAGTCGGCGTGGGATTCCTGGCATGTCTGAAGGGTGCCAGGCAAAAATGTCCCAATTTTCGCGTAGGAATTCTCGTAGTGCGGCGTCCACATCGGGGTTTAGTTGTGCCCCGATGGAGGCTGTTTTTGTAGGGTCCGTTGGATGGACTTGGAATTTGACTATTTCATCTGCCTGTTTAAAAGAGGTGGACTTGGATCTCTTATCGAGTATCACATCGTCCCTGTTCACCGTGGAGCCTTGACGGTGAGTTCCTCTGCCGCTAGGGCTTCGGATAGTGCCTCAAGGGAAAGTGCGACTGTTTTATTTTCGGCGCAGAGCGCTATGTCCGGGTTACTAGCGAGAGTGATAATTCTGTTGGGACCGGGCATTTTGAGCTTCATATACCCGTAATGGGGTATAGCTTCAAAAATGATGAATGCCTCTCGCCCTAATAGAGCGTGGTATCCGCTGCTGAACGGGGCCACTTGGAATGTGACCTCCTCGGACCTATAATTGCCCGGCGTGCCGAACACCACATCTAGTGTGATCTTTCTTGTACAGCATGCTTCCCGACTGGGGATTATTCCTCTAAAGGTTGTGCTGCTTCGCTCAATGAGGCTCCAGTGTATTTCCATTTTTCGAAGGGTTTCCTCGTAGATGAGGTTTAATCCGTTGCAGCCGTCCATGAGTACCTTGGTAACGCGAAAGCCGTCCACTATTGGACGGAGGACTAATGCGGCTGGTGCTCGGGCTGTTCGGAATTTAGGTTCGTCACTGGCATTGAAGGTAATAGCCGTGTCACTCCATGGATTTATTGTTGCTATCTGGTAGACTTCAGCAAGGCTGCGGAGTGTTCGTTTTCGCATATTATTTGATGCGGAAGTCTCGAGGACTGTTAATACCGTACTGGTATTGCTGGGCTGGTGCTCTGGAGCTAGGAGCTCTTCGCCACTTTTGGCCAGCTGCCGTAGTATCCAACATGCTCTAAGTCTATGAGTTGGAGTGGCGCCCTCTGTGCTATGAATTTTGCAGGGTCCATTGAGCCATCCCTCCAGTATGGTTCCATGCCCTTTGGGTGGATTTTTCTTTCTGGTATGTAACCCAGGTGCCTGGTGATGATGCACCCTTTTATTTCGGACTAGGGTCGTATTCGGGGCCGGATTATCCCAAAATTTGAATTCGGTCTTCCAGGCGCTCTCCATCGTGCAGTACTTTCGTACTATGGCTTCCAAGTCAGCAAAGCGTGTAATTTCATGACGACTTATGGCGTTTATGATTCCCTTGTCCGTGCAATTATTGCAGAAGAATGAGATTGCGTCCTCCTCACGACAGTCCTTTATCCTGTCCATAACTAGGAGGAATCTGGCCCAATAATGATGTACTGTTTCACCAGGCTCTTGCCGGATTTGGGATAGATCGCTTATGTTTGGGTGGGCGGGTGGAATTAAATTCCGAACCCCGTCCGATCTAAGATCCAGGGGCCAAGAAGTTTCCGGACTTGGAAGCTTGGGTTCTTGGAGGTTGCCCAATGAATCTAGCCCGCTGCCTGACTTTAAGTTCAGGGTTTGAGTGGTGTCCTCCCCTCCGCGGGAATCCAGCATGGAGGGGTCAGGAATCCGGACATAGCTAGTCCCTAAGGTAGGAGAAGAGTCGCCATATTGTTCCTCTACCATAGCAACGTGGTGGGTACCCTGGGGAGAGTTGATCTCTCTCAGATCGGTTTTAGGCCCAATCTGATCGTGATGCATGGCGACTCCTAGGGCGGCGATGCGATCCAAGAGCTCGTTCAAGGAAGAGAGCTCCATCGGATCTAACTGCTCGGGGAGTTCCGAGTTAACGTGAAGATTGCTTTCGATGACCCGAGAAGTCATCGTCGGCGCGGCGGCCAAACAGGCGGTCATAAGAAAACCGCCTAGCCGGAGAGTTTGGCGGTGGCCAAAGCTCCTTTAGCAACGGTGCCGTCTTTAAAGACGGGATGAGGCATCCTTCCTGACAGCGACGGCACAGAGGAACTCTCAATGAAAGCACCAATGTCGGTGTCAAAACCGGCGAATCTCGGGTAGGGGGTCCCGAACTGTGCGTCTAGGCAGATGGTAATAGGAGACACGGGACACGATGTTTTTACCCAGGTTCGGGCCTTCTCGATGGAGGTAACACCCTACTTCTCCTTGATTAATATTGATGATATGGGTAGTACAAGAGTGGATCTACCACGAGATCAGAGAGGCTAAACTCTAGAAGCTAGCCTATGGTATGATTGTTGTTCGTCCTACGGACTAAAACCCTCCGGTTTATATAGACACCGGATAGGGTTAGGGTTACACAGAGTCGGTTACAATGGTAGGAGATCTACATATCCGTATCGCCAAGCTTGCCTTCCATGCTAAGGAAAGTCCCATCCGGACACGGGACAAGTCTTCAATCTTGTATCTTCATAGTCCAGGAGTCCGGCCAACGGTGATAGGTCGGCTATCCGGACACCCCCTAATCCAGGACTCCCTCAACGTCCTTTCACCATCGCGGAAGAACGGGTGTAGTTGACGTCGAACTCATCGCTGGTGATGGTTCAAAACTTGTACTCACCGCCGATCGTGGAGATTTGGGACGCCATGGATTTGGGAGGAGGGTTAGGATTAGTGGAACTGCCGTAATGTGAATGGACGGGACGACTAGGAGTGAACGGTCATAGTATTGAAGGACGTGCGGGGACGAGTAGGAGCGAACTGCCAGCGTGCGAACAGCAGGGTAGTGGCTTTCCATTCTCCCATGATACGGGCTTCCAAGAGCCCTTGGATCTGAGATCGAACGGTTGCATGGCATGATTCTAGACCTATGGGTGAATATCCTATCCTAGAGGGTTTTTCTGCAAATTTTCAGCAACTTAGCATGCGACCGTTTGATCTCAGATCCAAGGGCTGCCAGCAGCCCGTATCATGGTCGCGCCTACCACGACCGCCGCGTCGCTCTCGCGGTCGCGCCCTTGGAGATTTGACATGGTGCGTTAGGCTATCTGAGTTGGCATATCATACATAGTCATCACTTAGTCACTCATACTACAACAAGGTTAGCTATAAGGTTGGCTATAAGTTTATTTTTTACCCCTCTCTATCTCTTTCTTCATACTCCCTCCGTCCCATAATTTTTGACGTGAACGACAGGTGCTCTGCCTTTGCATTATAGAAGAGGGAAAATGGTCCAGTTAACAGGGAAAACGGACCTGAAAACCATACAACGCGCGGTTAATATGGGAAACCGGCAAAAAACCAGACCCAACAACTCATGGCACATCATCTGTGCCGGAAACAAGAGCCCCCAGACCTAGGAACAAAGGCCATGCCTTGTATCCAACAAAGACGAACTCCGCAAACACCCACAAACTCTCTACAATGGCAGCACACCGAAGTGCACCCTCCGTCCCATAATATAAGAATGTTTTTGACACTAGGACACAGAGAGTACTAGTATTTATTGCATTTGCCAAGGAGTGAACTCTTCCAATGAAATGGTGTTGCTAAGTTTGCTTCATTTAATTAGCTATAGACTCAAAATTGTCTTTTCACCTAGGTACACGCGCTTAGCACCGTTTCTTCCTTGGGTGACCAAACTAGTCTCTCTCTTCTTGATTAACTTGCCACATCAGACTTTATGCCAATGTGGCAAGCTTGGCACATGTAGCAGCAAGTAAAAGTAAGTACAATAGTGCGCTTTACATGGCATATTTGCATATGTGGAGGAAAGAGAGGCAAGGAAAAAGTGGAGAAGTGGGCTCTCATGCAAGAGCCAACCTCTACTACATGGTGGAGCATTGGGAGAGGCACTGTATGGAGCTGGTCAGAATCGAAGACTCACGCGGTCGTGGCGCCAGTAGTTAAAATGATAATGGCAAGTCAAATCATGGGGCCCCACCTGTCAAGTAGTAACTCGCTGTCAAATCACACAACCCTACGTTTGTAGCTGCCTACTCCCTCGTCTTCTCGTGTCTCTGTCGAAGCGACTAGGCAGAACTGCCCCACCGCCTACCGCGCAGAAAAAGCCCCGCCCTCGACTTTTAAATAGTATACAGTATACTAATTTTGTATCCATGGATTGCGCCCGCGCCATGAGTATACAGCACGCCCGTCGCGTTCGCGTCGCACCCCAGACGGTCGGTCGGTCTGGCACGCTGCTCTCCGAATGGAACACGCGTCATATTGCGTTTGCACACGCATGTGGGAAGGCAATTGAGAACCGACCATAGGCACACTCCCCGGCCCCGCAAGTCGGGTGACTTAATAGAAGAGGGAGACGAGCGATAGTACTAGAGAAGTGTGGTACTACGTTGGTGCCTGGACGATCCCTGCAAGACAAGGAAGATCAGTTCGTCCATGCATGTGACCAGAGTCCAAAGAGACACGCTGGATTGGCTATCGTCTACATATCGTGCAGGCTGTGTTGTACATGGCTGTAGTTGTGGTGAAAAATCTAAAAAAAGGTTTCTTGTCATCTCGCAATATTAGGTGTCATGTGCTTCGGATCACTGCGAGGGTTAAACAGCGACAACTGAGTTGGGCTAGTCATTGGGGGCACATGCACAAATAGTGACTACTCGGCTGCCATCTAGGTCAAGCCGGCTATGTTAATTAGGACATCTATCGACGGACCCCTTTTCTACGAGTTTATCTTTAATTTGAGCTTTGTTCCTCGTCTAGTTTGTCCGTCGGGATTCATGTTGTCTCCTTTGGGTAGTGAGGTTATGATTTCTTGTCATGTGGCATTTTTTTCGTGTTATATGTTATAATCCGGCGCATCAGATCAAAATGACAACAATTGCGCCTCCGGGCCACGTGCATGAAGACTTCTCGACAGTCATTGATGAGGTCAAGCCGGCTCTGGTAGACAAAAGAAAACTAGTACGTACTACTCCTATATAGGCAGGAGCCTCCGCGCTTGCTTGCTAGTGTTGCTCTCTTCACATTGTCTCGGCCTCTCTAGATCTAAACACGACAGCGGTGGCCACACACACTCTCTCTCTCTACTCACCGCTGGTCACAGATCCAGCCGGATCCTCTCCGCCGGGAAGGTGAGAAGGTGCAAAGTTCACGCGGTCGTCCTCGGTGACGGCTCTTACCCACTGCTGGGCGCGTCCCAATCAGCCTACCTTGCCGTTCTCTCGCAAGTACCGCTGGCGAGGGAGGGCCTCCGACCCCTTCTTCCTCGCTCCCGTAGTGTGGGCAGATCCGGCCTCCCGTCGGCCACCTAGCGACATCCCGGCGGCCATCAGGTATAACTTCCTTCGAAACTGGCCTTGCTCTACTTCCCGAGCTCCTGACGTCGTTGCATTTGTATCTTTTACTATTTCTCAGGCCCCCTCGTAGATAGGATCGATCGGCTGTTCTTAAACCCCCTATTTTTTATGTTTAAGAGGTAAAACTAGTACATGCACTCGAATCTTGTACTACTTGGTTCAAACAAGGAAGAAATGGGGTGGGGGTGGGGATGGATTTGTTACCTGAATCTAGGACTTGGTCGAAAGAGGAAATAATGGGGGCTAAACGTAGCAGAGACTGGCTATCCAACTGGTCTCTAGGTATAATAGGGAAATAAAGGGAAACGCAGTACAATCTCAATATAAACCCGATCTATTGGTTGAAAAAGGAAAGAAAGTGGGGACTGGGGACAAGTCAACGAGTAAGTCCAGACACTAGATTTGCTAGCCTCACATAGTATAAGGTGGCTATACCGAACAAAAATGGGACCGACCCAGATATTCTGTTCTGATGTTTGTTGCCCCGAGCCACTCTTATGTAATGCCACTGGTGAAATGTAGCAGTCGCACTGTTAAAAATAAGGACACGTTAAACCAATGTTGTTTTCAATGTAATGCCTCCAGTAATATGAATCAATGGCACTTCTTTACATGTCCTGCTAAAATTTCCCATTAAGATAACTTGGTTCTTTTCGCTAGAAATGCAACTGTCCTGGTCCGCCAACTCTCCCGTGCCCAAAGTAATGTCGTATTTAACAGTTGTCATAGTTAATCCTAATGCCCACACTAATATCTAGCAATGCCACTACTTTAGAAATTGCTACTGTCCTTGTAGGATTGCCATTCAGATAAGGAACATGCTTCTTTGCATTTGATGCATGTTTCATCACTTGTTAGTCACCCTCCTTTCCACCTTTTTTGTGCAAACAGATATATACATTTCATGCTCGATCTTAGTTGAACTGCACAAATAATATCCAAATTATAGTTGAGCATTCCTGGAGCTTCACAACCAACCTTGATGTTGCTCAATTTTATTGTAACTAATGAAGAAGAAGCTCTGTGGGTTTCGTTTTCTGATGGAAATGGAACCGGGGCTGGAGCCCTTTTCTTAAATTTTTTTGAAGAAGAAGCTGCTAGCTCACGGGACTTTGCTTCATTTTAGGTGAACTGCACCAAAAGGTCCCATGAATTGAATCATCCATGTTGGTGACTGAAAGAGCCCGACTTGACATCGATCTAAGCACCCCCGGCCTCCATCCTTGCGACGCATGGTACACCTCGTTTGCCACCTGCTCGACCCTAGTGTCACTGATAAAATGAAGTAATAATACAGTAAAAATAGAGCGAGTGTCATCTCTACCATTTCATTTCCAATGTAGATAAAGAAAGTGCTTACATTTTGTTAATGTATGTTTCATCAACTAGTCCCATTGTTAATGTTTAAGCGTTTCTGCAAACTGGGGTGCTTAATTTTAGTTGATATGTACAAAAATAGAGATTTGAATGTCTCAAGGCGCCTCCTTGTACTACCGCTGTACACTGATGTTCATCACTGGCAGAAGGTGTATCTAGGAGACTTGGGACGATGTCCAGTATGAGGCGTACCGTATGAGGCGTCGCAGGGCCCATCTCGCCCTCGCAGCATGGCATACTATGATACTATCGCAATATTTTATTCTATTTATTTTGTGTGTTTCATCAACTAGTGCCACTATAATGTAATCATGCCTTTTCATTATATGTGCAAACAGGGTTATTCAGCTGCATTTTGGTGGAACTGCACAAATGTACGCATGGAACCGGCATATATGCAGAGTGCGAGGTGTGCCAAGTAAAAATTACCGACACCAACCATGTTGCATGCACGCATTGGCATCCACCACCACCAGTGGGATGTGTGGCGCTCTCTGTGGACGGATCTTTCTTGGCAGCAAATCCTAACAAAATACTAGTAGCTTATATTGGCAGTTTTCTAGGGAGTACTCTTTTCTGAAAGAAGCACCAATCTATTTTTCTTTGTTTGTACACTGTGTCACAACTTTGACCCAAAGGTCCGGAGCTATTTTAGGGTGATTGGCGTAGTACTTGGAGACTGATTGTAAGCATGATTTTCATTAGCTGTCACACTGATTGTAAGCATGAGAAGGTGGAAGATTAGGTTAGTGCGAAGCTTACCTTAAACCCTACCGCCGCCGTTGAAACGAGGCGAGCGTCGAGGGAACCGTGGAGAACAGCGAGGAAGCGAAGTCGCGCCATCCGGCCTCCTCTTGCGGTGGGAGAACGAATACTCCTGTGGCTCCGGTTGGCTCTGCACCCTCACGAACGACACACCATACTCGATCGATTCGTTACCCTCTGGGTGCTCGACCTTCGACCTGTACGCCCACCACCTTCGCCTGACTATCGCCTCGGGCGAATCTGTTTGCTCCATCACCCAGAGGAGATACTTGATGAACTCAGAGGACTGCAGCGTGACTTCCACCGAGGAGTACATGTACATTGCCGCCCTCATCACCGCCGTCTCGCTCTTTCGCATACATTGCCACATGGCCGCACCGTCCTCGAAATATCCCACTCATTGTCAAACCAACTAAGGTTCTCGTTCAACCTGGCTAACTTTGCACAGTGGCCGCCGCGATCTGCCTAATTTTCTTTGCATCCTCTCCCTAAATGTCCTTCTGAGTGGTCGGTGCTAGCTTTGGAAGATGGGAGGAGAGACGGTGGTCTTGCAATAGAGAAGAGGGAGAGGCGAGACGGTGGTTTTGGAATGGAGATGATGGAGAGGAGAGGAGGTGGTTTTGCAATGGAGAACATCAGAAGAGGGAGAAGCGAGACGGTGGTTTTGGAATGGAGATGATGGAGAGGAGAGGAGGTGGTTTTGCAATGGAGAAGATTAGAAGAGGGAGAGGTGAGACGGTGGTTTTGGAATGGAGATGATGGAGAGGAGAGGAGGTGGTTTTGCAATGGAGAACATCAGAAGAGGGAGAGCCGAGACGGTGGTTTTGGAATGGAGATGATGGAGAGGAGAGGAGGTGGTTTTGGAATGGAGATGATGGAGAGGAGAGGAGGTGGTTTTGCAATGGAGAAAAACAGAAGACGGAGAGGCGAGATGGTGGTTTTGGAATGGAGATGATGGAGAGGACAGGCTGTGGTTTTGCAATGGAGAAGAGGGAGAGAGCGTGCGGCAGTGATTTAGGATTGGGTGAGAAGGCCGGCGCGCTGTGACTGGATCAAAATCAAAATCAATTTACCCTTCAATTAAGAAAGCGACCCCACATTTACTAGTCTCCCTTTTATTCTGGGTCATAATTGACCATGATTTTCGCACATAAAATATATGTTATACGTTGCAAAAATAATATAATTTGAAAGTACATTCAGATACGAACCAAACGATACAATTTTTGGTGACATGCATTCACATTTTGCATGTGGTACGTGGTCAAACATTGACCCAAAATACGCAAAACAACAAAAGAATACTTCCAAGACCAGCGCCGCTCTTCCACTCTTGTCCTCTTAAACCACCGCCGCTCCTCTCCTGTTCCAATCTAAATCCAGCGCCGCTCCTCACCTCTTCCATTTCAAAACCACCGCCCCTCCTCTCCTGTTCCAGTGCCCAGCGTCGCTCCTCTCCCGTTCTAATCCAAAACCAACGCTGCTCCTCTCCTCTTCCATTCAAAAACCACCGCCGGTGAGTGAATGTGTTGTGGAGAAGTAGATCGATGGAGGAGTACAACCGATACGTGAGGATTGCAGACGGCGACCCTGTGAAGCTAGCTAGGATGTTGGAGATACAATCTTGGTTTGACAACAAGGACCAACTAGCGGCGACGATGACATCCATGGCAAAATATCTTCAACAGAGGGAAAAGGCGGCGATACTCCCGGAGGGAGTCGCGCCGGAGTACATAGAGCTGCTCCTCTGGGCCATGGAGAAAACAGATTCACCGAATCCGATCGTGAGGGAGCGGTGGTGGGAGTATCGATCCCAGATGGAGCATCCACCAGAGAGCGAGCCGGTGGAGTCTTCGTCGACCGAACCAAACTTCAAGAGGAGAAAAGCAGTTGGCCCGACGATGCTTCCCCGACATCGTCTCCCTCGCCGTTCACATCGTCTCACGGGGCGGCTGTCTGCCGCCGAGGAATAGGAGGGGGCTGCCCCCCCCCCAGCCCAGCCCAATAGTCGGGCAGGTTGTGAATTGTCAGGAGGAGATTAGGGTTGTCAGTATTTGCAGGTTGTGAATTGTGTTTTGTGTTGTGTATTTTGAGAGTACTTTCAGATATGAATGTCTTTTGAATTTCAGATTTGCAGTATTGAGCATATCAAGTATTTTATGAATTCTAGAGATCTATTTTTAGCACTTAAAAAATGTAGTTTCATAGGAGTATAAAAGTGTAGACAATGTGATTCTCAGAGAAGAAACTGCAAGTTTCTGTTTCAGATAAGAAACTGCAAGTTCAGTTTCAGATAAGAAACTGCAACTTTCAGTTTCAGATAAGAAACTGCAACTATCAGAGGCAGAGCATTTATATTAACATGGCCTTTTCAAACAGGGTTAACATCACTAGTCATCAATCCGTGCATCTGCACGGGCTAGCACTTATAATTTTTATACTCCTCCTTTCCGATTAGAGGGCATATCTAAAAGATTTACAGAAATTCTATATAAAGCTGGTTGTGGTGGAATATGCAAATATTGCTATGCCCACATTAAATTCTGATTCACACTGTAGAATCAACGAATCCATAAAGGATTGAGAGGGTCATGCATGTAGTATTAGTATGTTGTCTAGCACTTAAGTACACCTTCCTTGGTTAATGTGATTTGTAGGATGAGCCCATAAGCCGGAAAGGGGATATTACAAAAATTGTTACAAATGTATTTTTTTTTGCATTGATCATGCGTTCAAGATTATAAGATTAGGTGCAATATTGTAGCATACATCGTCCCTTATTTCCCCTACCTAATTTTTTTTGCATGGATTTCTATACACATATGTGACACTCTAGCAAATAATATATATAGAAAATGATTGCTGCATTTTCTGATTATGTTAAGCGTCATAGGTTATTTGTATGTTATGTTCTTATCTTAGCAAACAAATTCTTAAAGAAAGTCTTCTATGATTGGCTGGGAATTCTGTGACAGATTATTCCGATTTCAAGTTCTTTTTTGTACCAAAAAAAATCTTAAAGAGTCTCTTTTGTGATTAATGTGCCTGAATGTTTATAGTACTTTTTATCCCTAAACACGCATGTATATCACATACATCATCCTTAGTTTATATGACATGTTTTTTGACAAAATGTTTATATGATTTCTTTGTGATGCTAATACATCTAGATTGTTTTGTTACTGTAGAAATTTATGTGTATTAAAAGAAATTGTAATAGCTATATGTTTTACTTATAAGGCCAAAATAAATGCATGCATAAGCGTACTATATACAGAAATAATATGCCTTAGTAATCTGCACCAGCGAATAATCATGTGATGAGTCCACAGGTAATTCATCAATCGGAAGCATGCATGTTAGGCAAAGTAGTATGTCTGTACATAAAATAATATTATCTGCGTGCATAATAATAATAATCAACACCGAGTTGATTTAGCATGCCGACTAAACTTGCACAACACCACTACTTTACCTGTTGACATTGCATGCAGCCAATGCCCGACAAAGTACAGGAGTAGCTCAGCGAGGCGCTCCATCCAAAGTTATATATGTTGCTCATCTATATCTGATCGTGACAATTAATTAGCAAGGATGATTGGCATGCAGAACTGCATGCTCCGTTGTTGAGTAGTAAGCAAAGCAGTACAATTCTAACTGGATTTAAATTTGAAAGTAGACTTATGGAGGTGCGAAATAGATCTGATTTTTCTTCAATCAAACATATATTCTTTGTTTTCCAATATAATGGAAAAATAATAATATTTGTAATGTCGTCTCTTACATTTGCTTTTATGTAGGACACCCAGAAAATAGTAGTACTTCAAAGTACATATCGGAAAGCATGATATGATGAATTACTCATTACTGGGGACACTGATCCGCTACCCATGTGCTTTATCTGCACAGACAAAACTCCGTCAACGAAAAGTAATTCATAACTTAAGTGGCCTAACGTGTCTAGCCCAGGAAATCAAAACTATAATTTGACAGTCGGATTCTTCCAAAACTAATTTTATATTTTATAGGGGTATTAATTAATTTTGATGAGGTGTATTAATGACACGTCGTGGTATTTTTAACGGAGTCTTTCCTTCTTAATATGTGAAAACGGGTGAAGCCTTTCCTTGTTTTTTATGTGAAGCATTCCTTCTATTTTGTACGTGAGGGTTTCCTTGTTTGTTTTTTCGCAAACGTTGGCCTTGGAGGTGTCAGATGCGGTTTTCTATAAGACTCTCGTTTTTTACCTGAGGCTTTTCTTTTGTTTTGTACGTGAGGTTTTCCTTTTCTTTTTCACTAACGTTGGACTTGGACGTACATGAGGCTATTTCGTACGTGAGGCTTTGCCTAGTTTTTCTACTTTAGTTTGACTTGGACGTGTCAGATGCGTTTCTCCATAGGACGGCATCATCTGTGTTACGCAATTTTCGTTTCATCCTGATCGTATATTTTACAATCTAACGGTTTAATTAATTTTGATGATGTGGATTAATGAGAGGTCATGAAAGGTGCCTCCAATTAGTAAATATAAGATATAAGATGTTGGAAGTTTTATTCATGGTCAAAAATGGAACTACCAGCCAGTTAACATCATGCTGATCAACATTCATGCATAGCACATCTTCATATGATGCATAATCAAAATGCCCACACAATGTCGAGTGTGCGAAACACAGAGAAAACGAGGGACAAAGTTTTGGCAAGTGTTGGACGTTGTTTTGGGCTGCCCCGTCCAGGCTTTCATTTTTAACATGCGCAGCCCACGACCTCGGATGGGTGGTCCATAGGCCTGTTTATATTTTCTTAGGGCCGTCATGTATCGACGGGCCTATGGACCTCCCATCCGAGGTTTTATTTTTGGCAACCTAATTTAAGTATTTTTTTGAAGAAAACGCAGAGGTCTATTCTATTTTCCTATATAAGAATAGGAACGCCAGGTCCAACTTATGTTTCCCTTCTAACTATATTATATATATTTAAATTATTTTATATGTTATTTTATATTATTTTTATTGTCATCATATATTTAACAGATACTTACATATGTAAGAAAACAATATCCCACATCTTATTAACTTATAAAAATAATTTCTTAACAAATAAAATCCTGGATTGTTTTGGCACGAAAATCCTAGTGATTGTGTACAAAAGCTTGGTAAGATTTAAGGACGAATTTAATAATATCACTTATTATTTAAATATATTTATAACAAAATGCTCAGCCCCTTTTTATTTTTTCATAACATTGCTGGCTCAACCCAACATTATAATTAGAATCAGCCCAGCAAAATCATGTATTTCGAGAAAGTGCAAATGACCTGTAATATTTTAGGAAATAAAATAAATGGGCCGCATGGACGCTACATTATTTGTTCACCCAGCCCAGCTAATGGTTGTAATTCAAAAATATATATCAAATTGACTGTAAATTCTACCGCGCAAAAAAAAGACTGTAAATTCTAAAAAAATGGGTTGAATACGTGCCACATTTTCTAAGGCTGAAATGTGGGCCAATAGGTCGAAGCCAATGCAAGTCGTTGTCAATTTAGTCAACAAATGGTTCTGACATGTTTGCCGTTGGATTTACATCCAACGACCGGCATCATGTTTTGTTTATTAAAATTTTGCCAGGAAACTTAAAAAATTTGATTTTTCTGGATTTCCTTAGATTTCAGAACCATTCTTTTCTCTATTATCATGGAGTTTTTACCCTAGTGAAAACTTTTCAATCATTATTGGACTCATTTACCCTCTCAAATAAAAAAATCCTTTTATCAGCAGGATTATTCATAAAATTATTTATCCCTAAGCTTTATCTCTCTAAAATAGTTTTTCAAAAAGTTTAGGGCCCCATTTGCACTGCAACCCTTTTATAAATTATTTTAAAAATCCCACCAAAATTTGGAGATGTGATGTGATGTTTCTAAACCACTTTTATGCAAAAATATATTTCATTCATTGGATATTTTGAGTTCTACACCAAGTTTTCAAATCTGTCCAGTGGGCACTTTTACAGTACAACCTATTTATATATTTCCTTAAAACTTCTACAAAAATTAGGGGAGGTCAGTAGGAGCATGTTATTCAACTTTATGCAAAATTCCAGGGAAGTTCTTTGAAATATTTGAGTGAATCATCCTCATCTTCATTCTGGTGCAACTTGGTGATTTGTACTGCAACCATCTTCTAACTTGCTCCTTTACCCATGAGCTTTCTCCTGCTTGTAGTACACCTTACCAAACCCTTAAGTCCAGGAGATTGGACCCATTGGGAGATTTTTGGTCCATACAATGATTCCATTTACCTTCTGTCCAGAACTGAGGTTTTGAAAAACTTCAACTAGCAAGTTTCTTCTTTTGCCCAAATGACCTTACCACCCTCTTTTGCGATTAAAGAGACACTAACCTGGAGAGTTTGGACACCCCAAGAAATGCCTAAGTGCCCTTGGCATTTTGCCAAACACCTTATGAGCATGATCAGTTTTGACATGAGTTTTAGTTTGCACTATGGACTTGCTTGCCTTGCCTAACCACCATGTCCACTAAGCTCCTAGCTAACCCTAACCCAGGCCTGCTAATCACCAGCCTCGTCCTAATCCCCTAGCAAGCCCTGGCATTGCATCGAGCACATAGCGCGCGTGCACTGGGCGCGCCCAGAGCATGCGTTTTGCACGTGCGTCTTGTGCTGGTCGCCAGCGTCCGCTGCCGCCTACCGCGCCCGTCTGGCCTCTCCCTCTCCCAGCCGCCGCGTCCGGCTCCCTCCTCACCGTAGAGCCGCCTGGACCTCCCCTGGCGCTCCACAGCGCCACCGACGCATGCCGCCACCGCCGCCCGACAGCCTCTGCCTTGGTCGGCGCCACCCAAGCCACCGGCCGCCCGGCTGCCCCTTGAGCAGCCCAGGCTCATCCATGAGCCTGTCATAGCGCCTGTCGCCCGCCACGCCGCCCTGCTAGCTACAGCGAGGCGGTTCGCCGACATCCTTATCCACCGCCGCAGAACCAACCTCGTGGCGTTATAAAAGGAGGCCCCCGAGCTCATCCAAGCACTCAGGCGACCACAGGCTACCCCCAGAACACCCCCACAGCCAGCCATCGTTGGTTGGAAGCCATCTTCCCCGACTCCGCCCGGTTCGGCCGCCGCCTCGCTCCAGCGCCGTGCGTCGCAATCAGGGCCCCCCTGCCCGTCCAACACCACCATCCTCCTCCCCTCAACCCTGCGGAGCTGCCCAGCCATTGAAACACGGTCGGGAGCCACCATAACCCAAATCCCCAATCATGCCCGAAGCCACCTCCGCCGCGGAGCTCGCTGCCGGCGACTCCCTTCACCCCCGGCGGCCCAACAACCACCGGGAGGACCGCCCCGGCCCCGCGGATCCATCCCTGCCCTTGGATCCCCATGGGGAGCCGCCGTTCGTCGGCGGCAATCGCTGGAACCTCGCCCTCGCTCGGACAGAGGAGGGAGAAGACGCGGGTGACTGGTCAAACCTGACCAGTAGGCCCCGCGGACCCACTGTCAGCGACCCACGTGTTTTAAGTGAAAGCGCAAACGACCCGACTACGTCTCCTCTGCTTCAAAACGCATTCTCCCCAAAACGTTTTCCTTTTTCTGGTTTTTTTAAAATAGAATATTGACTAAACTTTGACTGGTTGTATCTTTTTAAAAAAACTCCAAATGACTTGATTCTTTTTCTGTTGTTTCCCAAATATTGTCTAGTTTATTTTAAGATTTATTTAAAAAAAATTCCAATCAACTTTTTTGTACTGTTTTTAAAGTATGTGTTATTTGAATATTTTACAAAATAGGAATTTGGAGGGGAGATTATAACTTTCAAAAGAGTTTTGGAGAGCTCCTCACCTCTCCACACCTTTAAGGCAAGCATTCTGAACCCTCGCGTAATATATTTCATGCATCGTTTGACACAA
Source organism: Aegilops bicornis (assembly GCA_021605145.1). Classification (NCBI taxonomy): domain Eukaryota; kingdom Viridiplantae; phylum Streptophyta; class Magnoliopsida; order Poales; family Poaceae; genus Aegilops; species Aegilops bicornis. Next base: position 83,341,907 of record CM038675.1, on the reverse strand, counting down.
TTATAACACCACCTCAATACGTAGAACTCGTTATTTTATGTGGTGATTTGATCTTTTGCATGAATGCATATTGGATATTTCCTTGCTGTTGGAAATGGACATGCTTGTGATAGTGATCATTCTCGTATACCTTTCGTGCCTGCCGGAAGGAAGCCGGGAAAGTCACTGTCTTGGGTAGACCTGAGCTTGTCCCTAGTTCCTCGTCGAGAAGAGTGTGTCCGGCATGGCATGATGGGGTATGATGAGTGGTGATGTTGTCTGTTGGGTGAAATATTTTCGTCATGCTAATCATGCAGGAAATACTAAAACCTCCTGAGTCGACCATATATCGAGTCTTGTTCTAGTTACCCCCCTACTTGTTTCGTACTACCACTTGTCTCTACAACAAGTAGGGTACGGTTCAGTAAGTCGTCAACCCCTTTCTAGCACACACCGTACAGAGAGGCCATGGTGGAAGACACCGGTTGTAGCCGGCAGGCAGGCCATCTGGTCCGGGGGCATGGGTGTTTCCAGTTGGGACCGAGAGGGGAGGCCACCCCTTAGAGCGCGCGATATAAATTTGATCCCATGCTACGCGAGGTTGTAGCCTCCCCACTTAGAGTTTTGCTTGACAGGTGTCGTGGGTGATTCCAGACACCGGTAAGTTAAGCTGGTGTGTGCAAGTTAGGTGTGTTTTCAATTAAAAGGCCGTAGACGGAATTAGTCCCGATGGGCTAAAGGAATCCGTTACTCGTGGGTAAAGAGAACACCCTCTGCAGAGGTTAAACCTATTCGAATAACCGGGTCCATGGTTAAGGACTACAGTATGGGATGGGTCAAGTGTCGGTCTTAGTGTCGGTCTTCGGAGGAGAAACTGTTAAACCAAACTTGGAGCCTGACTTGTGACTTGTGAGGACCATGATTATTATTTTGTTATGGACTAACCCGTTATATTATTTGAATTATCGAGTATCCTTGGGGTGGTTCTACCTCCTGGATATTCCATGTGATTATTTATAAGCCCTTTATGTGGTGTCGCTGAGAAACCCGACTGTGGCATGCTTGTTATTTATTCACTTTATAAGCCCTTTTATGTGGTGTCGCTGAGACGCCCGACTGTGGCATGCTTGTTATTTATTTACTTTATAAGCCCTGTATGTGGTGTCATTGAGACGCCTCATCGTGGCATGCTTGTTATTTATTTACCTTATAAGCCCTTTATGTGGTGTCGCTGAGACGCCCGACAGTGGCATGCTTGTTATTTATTTACTTTATAAGCCATTAATGTGGTGTCGCTCGGACGCCCGACTGAGGCATGCTCGTCATTTACCATCATTTCGAGACGTCGCTTCAGACATCCGAATGGTGCATTTTATTCCTACTCTGTCATTACATATTCATTGTTACATATTAATAACCGGCGTGCATGCATCAGAGATTTTTATTTTATGACTGACGTTGTGATCATAGAATATTTCAGAACATGTTTTGTTATATTATACCTGTGTTCATAATGTTTGCGAGTACATTCAAAGTACTCACTGGCTTGTCCCTGGCTATTGTCTTGGCCAGATTTCTTGCATGGAGAGGAGCGAAGCGATGACAGCCCCGGAACCTACGCAATGATGATAGTAGCCTCGCGAAGATAGAAGTTAACCTGGTCAGCTGTTCCTGTGGGAAATGGAGTCCCATAGACGCTGATGATCCACAAACCGCTTCCGCCATCAACCACTAGAAATCATTTGTTGTACTCACATGCCAGAATGGTCTTGTACTACATATTTTATATTTTGGTTGGAATTTCTGTATAAAGTTGGTGCCTCATCAGCTAACAGTAATCCTGGGGCTGGTGAGCACAAGGGCCATTTTCTGGGAAATCAATACCCGGAAAACCGGTCGTGACAAACTTGGAGTCCTCCCGTCCGCTAGCTCCTGCCGCCATCCCCAGCCCCGACACGGTGCCCTGCGAAATACAGAACGGCGGTCGCCGGCATCCTTATCCACCGCCGCGGAACCGACCTCGTCGCGCTATAAAAGGAGGCCCCCGAGCTCATCCGAGCACTCAGGCGACCTCAGGCCACCCCCATGGCACCCCCACAGCCAGCATTCATCAGGGGGAAGGCCGTCCTCCCCAACTCCGGCCGGTTCGGCCGCCGCCACGTCCCAGCCCCGTTCACCGCAACCAGAGCCCCTCCCGTCCGTCCAACGCCACCACCAGACTCCACATGATCTTGCGGAGCCGCCCAGACCTTCAGCCTCGACGGAGAACCACCATAGCGCGGACCCCCAATCGTGCCCGAAGCCACCTCCGCCGCGGAGCTCGCCGCCGGCGACTCCCTTCACCCCCGCCGGCCCAACAACCACCGGGAGGACCACCCCGGCCTGGCGGAGCCATTCCTGCCCTTGGATCCCCATGGGAGCCGCCGTCCGTCGGCGGTGATCGCCGGAACCCCGCCCCCGCTCGGGCAGAGGAGGGAGAAGACGCGGGCGACTGGTCAAACCTGACCAGTGGGCCTAGGGGACCCACTGTCAGTGACCAGCCCCGTTGCCACGTGTTTTAAGTGGTAGCGTATTTGCAAAGTACGTGTTCGACGTGTACACACTCGAAACGTTTTCTTTTCTTTTTCTGTTTTATTTAAGAACCAGAAATTTTGACTAAACTTTGACTGGCTATATCTTTTTAAATAAAACTCCAAATGAGTTGATTCTTTTTCCTACCTCTCTCAAATTTAGCCTAATTTATTTTAAGATTTATTTGAAAAAATTTCAAACAACTTTTTTTTGCACTGTTTTGAATCTATGTGTTAATTTGAATTATTTCAAAAATAGGTTTTTGAATTAGAAGGCAATTTTCAAATATGCACCCCCACTTGCATACCTTTGAAGGCAATCATTCTGAACCCTGGCATAATATTCTGCATGCATTGTTTGACACGATTATGACACCACCTCAATACGTAGAACTCGTTATTTTATGTGGTGATATGATTATTTGCATGATTGCATATTGGAGATTTCCTTGCTGTTGGAAATGGTCAAGCTTGTGACAGTAATCATCCTCGTATGTCTTTCGTGCCTGCCGGAAGGAAGCCGGGAAAGTCTCTGTCTTGGGTAGACCTGAGCTTGCCCCTAGTTCCTCGTCGAGACAAGTGTGTCCGGTATGGCATATGAGGGTGTATGATGAGTGGTGATTCTGTCTGTTGAATGAAATATATTTGTTATGCTAATCATGCAGGGAATACTTAAACCTCCTGAGTCGACCATAGATCGAGTCTTGTTCCAGTAACCCCCATACTTGTTTCGTACTACCACTTGTCCCTACAGCAAGTAGGGTACAGTTCAGTAAGTCGTCAACCCCTTTCTAGCACACACTATACAGAGAGGCCATGGTGGAAGACACCGGTTGTAGCCGGTAGGCAGGCCACCTGGTCCGGGGGCATGGGTGTTTCCGGTTGGGACCGAGAGGGGAGGCCACCCTTTAGAGCGCGCGATATAAATTTGATCCCATGCTACGCGAGGTTGTAACCTCCCCACTTAGAGTTTGCTTAACAGGTGTCGTGGGTGATTCCAGACAGCGGTAAGTTAAGCTGGTGTGTGCGAGTTAGGCGTGTTTTCAATTAAAAGACCATAAATGGAATTAGTCCCGATGGACTAAAGGAATCTGTTACTCGTGGGTAAAGAGTACACCCTCTGCAGAGGTTAAATCTATTCGAATAGCCGTTTCCATGGTTAAGGATTACAATCTGGGATAGGTCAAGTGTCGGTCTTAGTGTCGGTCTTCGGAGGAAAAACTACTAAGTCAGAACGTTGACTATGACCGGTGACATATGATGATTATGATTATTATTATTGTGAACTAACTCTGTTCATTATTTGATTTATTGAGTATCCTTGGGACGGTTCTACCTCCTGGATATTCACTGTGATTATTCTGTTATAAGCCCTTTATGTGGTGTCGCTCAGACGCCCGACTGTGGCATGCTTGTTATATATTTACCTTATAAGCCCTTTATGTGGTGTCGCTCAGACGCCCGACTGTGGCATGCTTGTTATATATTTACTTTATAAGCCCTTTATGTGGTGTCGCTCAGACGCCCGACTGTGGCATGCTTGTTATATATTTACTTTATAAGCCCTTTATGTGGTGTCGCTCAGACGCCCTACTGAGGCACGCTCGTTATTTGCTAACCTTTCGAAATGTTGCTTCAGACACCCAATCGGTGCATTTTATTACTACTCTGTTATTGCATATTTATGTATATAAATAACCTGCTTGCATGCATCAGAGGTTTTATTTTATGATTGACATTGTGATCATAGAATATTTCAGAGCGTATTTATCATTTGTTATATTATACCCGTGTTCATAATGTTTGCGAGTACATCTGGAAATTCTTTTGATTTCAGAACCATTCTTCCCTTTATTTTTATGGAGTTTTTACCTCAAGTGAAAAACTTCCCAATTTTATTGGACTTGTTTACCCTCTCAAGAAAAACACTTCCATTATCAGTGGATTCATTTGCATAATTTGCCCTCTGAGCTTTTTTTCTTAAAATGGGTTTTCATTAATTTTGAAGCCCTATTTGAACTACAACCATTTGATAAATCTGTTTAAAATTCCAACCAAAATTTGGAGATGTCATGTGATGTCACCAAATCACTTTTGTGCAAAAATATCTTCTGTTCATTGGAGAATTTGAGCTCTACACCAGATTTTCAAATCTGGTCCAATGGGCAATTTTACACTACAGCCTATTTAAATATTTCTTTAAAACTTCCACCAAAATTTTGGGATGTCAATAGGAGTATATTATTCAACTTTATGCAAAAACCTAGTTAGGCTCTTTGAAAAATTTGAGTGAATCAACCTAATTTCCATTCTGGTCCAACTTGAGGATTTGTACTGCAACCATATTTTTACTTGCTCTTTTACCCATGGTTCTTTTCCCTACTTGTAGTCATTCCTACAAAACCCTTAAGTCCAAGAGCATGAACCCATTGGTATATTTTTGGTCCATGTAATGACAGCCTTTAGTTTCTGCCCAAATTTGTTTTTCTCAAATAATTGCACTAGCAAGTTTCTGCATTTGGCAAACTAACCTCACCACCACCTCCTACACCTAAAGAGACCCTGATCTGGAAATTTTGGCCACTCCAAGAAATGCCTTAGTGCCCTTGGCATTTTGTCAAACACCTTATGGGCATCATCAGTTTTGACATGAGTTTTAGTTTGCACAATGGACCTTCTTGTTTTGCCCAACCACCATGTCCACTGATCTTCTACCAAACCCTAACCTAGGCCTGTTAATCTCCAGCCTCATCTAAACACTCTAGCATACGTTGGCATTCTGCCGAGCAGTTGGCGTGCACGCTCTGGGCGCGCCCAGAGCGCACGTTTTGCACGCGCGTGCACCGAGCCGCCGCGTCGCGCCCCTGGTTTTTGCCCGCTCTGCAGAGCCGCGCCACACCCTCGACCACTCACCAGAACGCGCCAAGCAGCCCCTGGTGCCCTACAGCACCGCCGTCAGAGCCCCCTTGGCGGCACGCCGGCGTCCGCAGTGAGCTCCTGCCACGGACGGCGCCGCCCGAGCCACACGCGCGCGCCAGCTCGCCCCTTGAGCAGTGTGGAGTCCGTCGGAGTGCGCCGACCAGCTCCAACCGCCTCCACGTCGCCCCTAGCTACAGAATGACGGTTCGACGGTGATCTTATCCCCGGCCACCGCGGAACCGCCTTGACTCGCCTATTTAAGGAGCCCCGCACCTCTCCGAGCCCTCAGGCGACCCCAAGCCAACCCATCAGGGCTCCCGTAGCCAGCAATCGCCCCGGGAAGGTCTCCTTCCCCGTCTCCGGCCAGTTCGGCCACCGCCGCCTCCCGGCTCCGTTCTTGATAACCAGAGCCTCCCAGGCCCTCCCAACACCACCAACCAACTCCACTTCGTCTTGCGAAGCCAACCAACACCTCGGCCGCGACGGAGATCCACCGTAGCCCGAAGTTCACTTTGCTCCAGAAGCTTCCGGCCGCCGCGAAACTCGTCGACGGCGACTCCCTCCACCCCCATCGACCAAACCACCACCGGGAGGATCGCCCCAGTCTGCCAGATCCATCCCCACCATCGGGTTCTCAAACGACACCGCCGTTCGCCGGCGAGCGTCGCCGGAGTCCTGCCTCCGCTCGGGGCAGAGGAAGAGGAGGGAAGGGAGACTAGTGAAACCTGACCAGTGGGCCCCCCGGACCCACTGTCAGTGGCACATGCCTATCCATGCAGGATAAGTGGAGACGTAGAACCAGAGTACGTGTTCGACGTGTACGTATATTCGAATCGTTTTCTTTTCTTTTCTGTTTTATTTTTTTTAAAACCAGAGATTTGACTAAACTTTGACTGGGTATATCTTTTTAAATAAAACACCAAATGAGTTGATTCTTTTTCCTACCTTCCTCAAATTTAGTCTATTTTATTTTAAGATTTATTTCAAAAAAATTCATACAACTTTTTGGTACTGTTTTTGAAACTATACACTGAATCAAAAATATTTTTAATAGGATTTTGGAGAAAGGAGAAAACTTCCAAAGTTTTAGAGTGCTCCCTGCCTCCCCTCAGCTTGAAGCCAAGCATTCTGAACCCTGGCATAATATTATGTGTGTTATTTGTACGGATACAACGCCACCTCGACACGGAGTGTCCGTTGTTTCACGTGATGATACGTTTCTACTCATGGTTGCATATTGATGAATGCATGCTATTGGAGTTAGATATGTTTATGATAGTAATCACCATCGAAGGCCTTCCATGCATACCGGAAGGAATCTGGGAAAGCCTCTGTCTTGGGTAGACACGGGTTTGTCCCTAGTCCTCCTTCGAGACAGTTGTGTCCGGTACGGCATGGTGAGGTATGTCGAGTGGTGATTCTGTCTGTTGAATGAAGTATATATTGTCATGCTAATCATGCAGGGAACATTTAAACCTCCTGAGTCGACCATAGATCGAGTCTTGTTCCGGTAACCCCCTTACTTTTCTCGTACTACCACTTGTCCCTGCCATAGGTAAGGTACGGTTCAGTAAGTTGTCAACCCCTTTCCTAGCACACACCGTATAGAGAGGCCATGGTGGAAGATACCGGAGGCGTCCGGTAGGCATGCCACCTGGTCCGGGGGCATGGGTGTTTTGGTTGTAGCCGAAGGGATAGCTCCCCTAGTTTGCGCGCGGTATAAATTTTGTGATCCCATGCTAAGTCGAGGTTGTAGCCTCCCCGGTTAGAGTTTCTCTTAACGGGTGTCGTGGGTGATTCCAGACACCGGTAAGTTAGGCTGGTGTGTGCGGATAGGTGTGTTTTCAATCAAAAGGCCGTAGACGGAATTAGTCCCGATGGACTAAAGGAATCTGTTACTCGTGGGTAAAGAGTACACCCTCTGCAGAGATTAAATCTATTCGAATAGCCGTGTCCATGGGTAAGGACTACAGTCTGGGATGGGTCAAGTGTCGGTCTTAGTGTCGGTCTTCGGAGGAGAGACTGTTAAACAAGAACTTGGACCGTGACTTGTGATGATCATGATTATTTATTATGAACTAACCCGTTACATTATTTGAACTATCGAATACCCTTGGGATGGTTCTACCTCCTGGATATTCACTATGATTATTTATAAGCCGTTTATGTGGTGTCGCTGAGACGCCCGACTGCGGCATGTTTGTTATTTACTTATCTTATAAGCCCTTTATGTGGTGTCGCTAAGACGCCCGACTGCGGCATGCTTGTTATTTACTTACCTTATAATCCCTTTATGTGGTGTCTCTGAGACGCCCGACTGTGGCGTGCTTGTTATTTACTTAGATTATAAGCCCTTTACGTGGTGTAGCCCAGGCGCCCGACTGAGGCATGCTCGTTATTTACTATCCTTTCGAGGCGTCGCTTCAGACACCCGATCGGTGTATTTTATTACTACTCTGTTATTACATATTTATTATTTCAAATAAATAACCTGCTTGCATGCATCAGGGATTTTTTTACTAACGTTGTGATCATAAAACATTTCAGAACATAATTATCATTGTTATATTATACCCGTGTTCATAATGTTTGCGAGTACATTCAAAAGTACTCACTGGCTCGTCCCTGGCTATTGTCTTGGCCAGATTTCTTGCGCGGAGAGGAGCGACCGTGATGACAGCCCTGGAACCTAAGCAATGTTGATAGCAACCTCGCGAAGATAGGAGTTATCCTGGTCAGCTGTTCCTGTGGGAAATGGAGTCCCATAGACGCTAGTGATCCACAAACCGCTTGTCACGGCCGGTTTTTCAATAAAATACTTATTGAGAAACCGATCTTTTTGATTCCAGTATAGGAAGAATTCTCCTTACTGGTAGATAAATACTTGATACAGAAGTCCAGTAGCATTAAATATAATACAGGGTTGAGCTGCGGTTGCTCAACCATTTATTACAAACACGCCAATATTGTACATAAGGGCGGCTATGACACAAGGGTGTGGTGGCATACTACTGACTCGAGATAAAAGTGGTGGTGGATATGTCACAGTGGAGTGGTCGACATGACTCCTAATCTGGCAGCTCATCGAGCATCGAGGTGAGGCTCGATGCATTTATTCGGGTAGCGGAAGCGGATATAATACAAGTGACCAAATCCAAGATCGCAAGGGACTGACTGGGACTCCTCTAGGCGTTGGACTCGCTATCGAACTCTTCATCCATGAGATCGCCTTCGTCAACATCTGGCCAAATCAACAAGCCAGGTGAGTACTTTGAAAGTACTCGCAAGACAGTTCGGACATAAGATATAACAAATGCAAGCATGAATGCGCCATGAGAAAATAGCAATGCACACTCAAATAATAAATTTTTGCACGACATGATAAGTAAAAAGGAAGTCAGGCGGTAGTCCTCCCGAAATCCCAACAAAATAACTGAAAACCGATCGGGTGTGCGGGCGGCGCCTCGAAGGGTAAACAAATAAATTATCATGTCATGATCGATGCGTCTAAGCGACACCACATAAAGTTCTTATATTGAAAAGTAAATAACAAGAGTGCCACAGTCGGACGTCTGAGCGACATCACATAAAGGGCTTATATTGAAAAGTAAATAACAGGAGTGCCACAGTCGGACGTCTGAGCGACATCACATAAAGGGCTTATATTGAAAGTAAATAACAAGAGTGCCACAGTCGGACGTCTGAGCGACATCGCAGAAAGGGCTTATATTGAAAGTAAATAACAAGCGTGCCACAGTCGGACGTCTGAGCGACATCGCAGAAAGGGCTTATATTTCATTATTCATATCCGATAAATTCACGAAGATATAACACTCACAGGAAATTTTCAACACATAATAATAAACGGGTTAGTCCATCCACATGAATAATCATTTAGCCGGACTTAACACTCATGTGGTTCACCGGAGTTTTGTCACTGAGACTGACACTGAGAAAGATAAGTTGAACACAGTACTCGGACATGGATAAGATTATTCGAATGATTTTGACTCTGCAGAGTTTGTACTAATTATCCACAGCCAACGGATTTCCGTAGTCACGAAGGACTAGTTCCGTTTACGGTATTTCGGTAGAAACACATCTAACCAGTACACACCCATCCCACCTCACGATGCCAGGAATCACCCTAGACAACGTTCAAGAAGAACTTTGAGACGGGGAGGTCACAACCTCGAATAGCATGGGATCAAATTTATATTCGCGCACTCTAAAGGGTGCCCCCCTCTCGGTCCCAACCAGAAACACCCATGCCCCCCTGACCGGATGTCTGGCTTTAATCCAGGGCCATGGAACCCTCATCACGGCCTCTCTATTTGGTGTGTACCAGGAAAGAGGTTTGCAACTTACTAAGCCATATCCCTTGCGGAAAACATGTGGTAGTACAGGAAGGGAAAACGGATGGAAGCGTGACTTGATTCATGTTGACACTAGAGTCAAATAGTCTGGCATAAGACTGGCATGCTTCAACGCTGCCATCTTACCCCCTCGCATGCCATCACATGGTCATGCAAACTCATATCCAACAACATATGGATTTTCGAAGCTCACTTGCCTCAACTTTGCATGTAATATAACACTTATCAAAATGCTCATAAACATGCCATGAAACTACTCAATGCAAACATGCAAAAAATACTCATCATATCAAAAGTTCAAACATGCTTGCCTGGTTCGGAGTAGTCGGAGTCTAGCTTGGTGAAGTTCGCGGTTCCGTCACCTCCTCCGGTATCTACGGTATAAGAAAATACGTACTAACGTAAATACCGTGTGTGCACAAAACAGTGTTCCAAATATTTTTAAATAAATATGATAAAAAACTAGACAGAAAAATAAAGGTGACAGAAAAAGAATAAATCAAAAATCATTTTATGTTTAAAAGTTATTAAAGATTTAGCCCAGGGACTTGTCTGTAATGAAAAAGAAAGTTTCTAGGGGGCAGAACAAAAAAAGGACAGAAAGCGTATTTGCCCGAAGGCGTCTTCAGAAAACGGTTCAAAAAAAATAAAAAGCTGACGAGGGGTCCCACCCGTCAGGTTTGAATTTTCAAACGAGGGGGGGGGGGGACAGAGCGCGCCGGCGCCCGAGAGCTGCGGTGGTCGCCGGCGGCGATCCACGGTGAGATAGGAGGAGTGGGTGGTACCTACGGGTTCCTGGGGCTCTTCCGCACCTGTAGGTCGTGGAGTTGGTCGACGACGATCACCACATCGACGGCAGCCTCAACTCCGGCGGGCGGTGGTTCGGACGTTGGTGGATCTCGTCGGGGAGGGCTGCGAAGGTTAAATTGGAGCCCTGGTTAGAGTACTGGGTGCACGAGAGAGCTGTTGACGTGGTTTGGGGGTCGGAGGCGGCCTCACCTGAGTGGATCAAGCCGGAGCCCGAGGCGGATCGGGGCGGCCGGAGTCGGGGGAGGAGACCTCCTCGAGGTCCTCCTGGTGGCTTGGCGGGGCTCTGGTGAGGTGGAGTGGTGGTGCGGGCTCGAGAACGAGCTCGGGACCTCCTTTTATAGGTGATCCGAGGCGGTGGCATGAACGGGAAATCTCCGGCTGACGATTCTGGCGGTGCAGTGGTTGGTCGGGTAGTTTAGGGGGTTGGGCATCAACATGGAGATCCACTGGTTCCATTCAGATGCTAACCTAGGTTGGATTAGGCGTGCTTGGTGGTTTCGACAGAATGGAGCTTCGCGGGCCCGTCGGCGGCAGAGGGCGCGCCCTGTGCTTGCCGGGCCACGGCGACGGTGCTGCGGCGTGCGCTGGCAAGCAGACGGCCACGCGGAGGCCTCGGGTGCATTGGGCGGCGCTGGACGGCGCAGAAAGCTGGCGCTAGCTCCCGCTGGCCGCCACGGGTGGCTCTGCCACCGCAGAAGCTGCCGGCGTCGGCGAGGCACGCCGCCACCGACACCTGCGCCCGTCCAAGAGAGCGTGCGGTGCTCTGGATAAGGAGGAGAGGCCGTGTGCAAAGCGTGCAGGCGTGTCTTGGTGATCGATGACAAGTCTTCGATTTAAACGACATCGATCGCCGAATCGCAACTCTGAATTTCTGAATATGTACAGAAACAGTGCATGCCAAGTGTTTGATGAAATGATTTAGGCATGTGGAGAATTTATTTGGGACTGATCTTTGGTGTGGTAGCTCTCAAATCACCTGGGGGCTGCCTGATTTTTGGTGGAATTTTTGGAGAAAAGAAAATATGAATTTCACCAAAAATGATGAATCTGGTCCAAACTTGCAGTGGCTGAAACTTGAAAAAATTGAACTATGGAAGAGTGGATCTTGATGGATCTAGGTTGGGGGTGCTAGGGACTATCCAGAGGAGTTGGTTTGAGATCAAAACTCAAAGGAAATCAGGTACTTCCTTTGTAAATCATCTAGGCTTAAAATAAAAGACAGGATTGTTTTTGGGGATAAAATAAATGAAATAAAATTCAAAAATGGGTTGAACTTGTTGGAACAGAAAGTTTGGGTTGCCCCAAAGTGGAGGGAGGGGTTTTGGGAGAAATTACAACATGAGGCATTGTAAAATAATGGGTGGTCTCAAAACAAAAGAATAGCCCCAAAACCCATAGGGTTTCCTTTTAATAGAAAATAAATTCCAAAAATTTATTTGAGATGGGTAAAAATCAGAAGGAAGGGTTTTAATAACCAAACACCAAGGTTGAGGAAGATACAAAATAAAATCCTTGCCATGGGGGAAATTTTTTGAGAAGGAGGGGTTTTTGGAAAGATTTTAAATGGCCTCCTTCAAATCAAACAAAGTGTTTGTTGAAAACCAAATTAAATTTTTTGGAGTGTCAAACATCTTCAATCTCTCGTCTTCTTCCTCCAGCGCTGCCGGGACCACCTCCCGCCTGCTGCTGCTAGCAGCTCTGCTTAGCATGCTTCGGTTTGAAGCGCTACTCCACCGTTGGCCAGGCCATCCCTCCACCCCTCCACACCTCTTGTTCTTCTCTATCGAATGCCGAACCAGACCGCGCTAGAACCAGTTAACCCTCGTACTCCTCTCCGTCTGCGACTCTACTCTCACGTCTTCCCATCTCCGGCTCGTTGCTGTCCGGCGCCTCGCCGTCGTCCACCACCTTGGATGCGCTCGGCGCGGCGTGGTCAAGATGGTCAATGAACGACACCATCGGAAGTAGACTATGCGTGGAGAGGCTGACAGCTGGGTCCACGGCCGCACACAAGGAAATGCCTCCTTATTATGCGCAAAATAATGATTCCTCCACCTGACATCTGGGACCCACCGGAAGGGCCTCTGTATTTCGCGAAAAAAATGTGCCCCCCGCTGACATGTCAGACCCACCAGTTATCTTTGCACGCAAGGAAGTGCCTCCTTATTATGCATAAAAAACGAATACTCCCCCTGGTAGCTGGAACCCAGCATAGTGAGAGGCTAACTTGTGGGCCTACCAAGTTTACGGGGACGGAGGGCTTTGTCAACTTAGTCAATATGAACGATTCTAGCTCCTGTTACCGTACGATGTTCATCCAATGGCCGTAGTGCTTCTTCAACCTCTGGTCTTCTTGCTCCAGCCGCCCAAACCAGCGCCGGTCGTGCCGCGTGCTCCTGCCTCCCGTGGCCGGCTGTGATGTCGCGGAGGCCTCACCGCCCCTACTACTCCCACCGCTGGCTAGGTCATCGCTCTACTCATCCACACCCACTGTTATTCTGCGGCGACAGCAGTCTCACACCGTAGCCGAACCAGTGAACCCTCGTACTCCTCTTCACATGGGCATCCACTGCTGCGTCTTCCCCGGCTCCGAGTCGTCCCCTTCCTAGGCCTCGCCGTCGTCCACCGCCGTGGTGCTCTCGGCGCGGCGTGGTCAACGTGGTCAAGGAACGACTTCCATCGGACGTGGAATGTACGTGGAGAGGCTGACAGCTGGTCCACGGCCGCAGCAAGGAAGTGCCACCTTATTACGCGCAAAATAATGATTCCTCCACCTGACAGCGGGGACCCACCAGATGGGCCACCGTATTTCGCGAAAAAAACGTTTCCCCCTGACTGCTGGGACCCACCAGCTACATCTTCGCACGCAAGGAAGTGCGTCCGGGCAAAAAACGATTCGCCCCCCTGACTGCTGGGACCCACCAGCTACATCTTCGCAGGCAAGGAAGTGCCTGACAGTCGGGACCCACCTGGTCGAAGCGTACGTAGCGTTGTCATTCTGGTCGCGAATGTGTACGTACATACTGGTCGATGTAGAGTTGCGCACGTGTCGTAGTAGAGGCGCACACGTGTCATAGTAGAGGCGCGCACGTGTCGTAGTAGAGGCGCGCATGTAGCATGTACACGTACGTACAACAGCCAGGGTGCAAGAAAGAAAATATGGCCACGTACGTACATACGGGCGGAGTCTCGAACGCCTACTCGCGCATACGTACGGCCAGGGCTTGTGAACATGGCTTGGTCGGAACAGAGAAACAACATCGTCGTCGTGTTCATGGGGAGGCAACGGAATGCGTCGTGTTCATGGGGAGGCAACGGAATGCGTCGTGTTTATGGGGAGGCAACGGAATGCGTCGTGTTCATGGGGAGGCAACGGAATGAGTCGTGTTCATCGGGAGGCGACGAAACGCGTGGGAGCCAACCGGCTGGGTCAGACCGGAATGCGTGATCGTGTTCATCAAGAGGGCTTGGACGGAACAGGCGATGGAAACGAGGCCTGGCGTATGGCAAGTATGAGTAAGGTCTCGAGTTGGTCGATGTTATGGCTGGTACGTGTATATATACACAGCCAGGTCATGAGATTTGTAACACAGAGAAAACCAGAAAATCAATAAAGAGGAGAAGAACAAGGCATGACACGTGCCTTTGGCCAAAGTTTTACGTGCGTGTGTGTTCGTATGCTTTGATGTGATCAATCTTATTGGCGAATTTCCAACAGAATTGTGTGGAGACGGTAGCAATCTTGTTTTTTGCAAGAGGCGGCCAAAGAAAAACGCATAGCCGTGTTTTCATAATTTTTTGCTATCCGAACAAGGAATTGTACTATCTATTTGCCTTAGCAGAATAACTAACCAAAACTGGTTTTTCTAAAAATCCGCCTAAAACTTGTTTTCTGAATTCTCATGTAGAAGTCTCCCTATTTACACAACCACTAAATCAGAACAGAAATGCGTGAATCAAATCTCGAGTACTAGTCCCTATAGTTTTGGTGGTTCAAACATAAATAAAAGGCCAGAAGTAGATAAAATGGAAAAAGATACTAGAAAAGAGGGAAGAAGTGGCAAATGACAGCTAGCAGCAAAAAGGAAAACTAGCTGCGTTATTTGAGGGATCCCATGTGCTAGCCGCTGCTTATTATTACGAGGAAACAACAAACGAATCGTTTTTCAAGGGGCTCCTCGACTTCAATTCTCTCCCATGTTGGCTTAAACCCTGTCTCCCTCTGCCTTCTCTGAATTTAGTTTGTTTTTCTTCAGATAAGTGTTGCTAGACACATTCAGTTTCGACAGTAGCTAGTCGTTTTTCTGTTAGTGTTTTTTCTCGCCAATTGGTTGCGTTTTGTGCGCCTTGGCCCAGTCATAGTAGGCCCAGCACGAAGCTCGGATCATGGGGATGGACGTGGTCAGTAGTGGAGCACGTTGCTCGGGCACGTTGGTGTACTCTTGATGAATAAGAAGAGCAAAACAGAAAAGCTGCAGGTATTGAGCGCAGCACAAAAACTTCAGTGTCTCTGCGTGTTCTTCCTCTCTGAATTCTCTCTCTCTCTCTCACGATCAAGCTAGAGTTTAGGGAGACAACTGGCATCAGAGCGGTGAGATCCTGTGGCCATATCGCAGAGCGGCGCGCCGCACCAGTCACGAACACCTCCGCCCGCGAAGCAGCGATGGCGCTCGCCCACCCGCGGCAGGAGTAGAGTTCGACGTGGTGGCGGCGAGGTGGTCGTGCAGCAGGTCGTGCGCGAGTCCAGCAGTGGCTCCGGCGCAAATCTGTAGTTCCCGCTGCTGACGCGTGGCGGGTACACGCACTGGGCGATGGTCATGGAGGTAAACCTCCAGGCCACGTCTCTCTAGGACGCGATCGACGGCGATGCCGTCCCTCGCGTGGACGACAAGAAGACCCTGGCAGCGCTGCTCCGATCGATGCCGGACGACATGCACTGCATGTTGATCGGGAAGGGATTGGCTAAAGCGGCGTGGGAGGCGATCCGGGTCCAGTACCAAGGACCTGATCGTGTGCGCGACGGACGACTGCGGCGTCTCTGAAATGAGTTCGAGACCGTGGCGTTCACGGACGGCGAGAAGATCCAGGATTTCGCCATCCGCATCTCCAACCTCGCCGCTGCACTACGTTAACTGGGAGACGTCGTCGGCGAAGAAAAAATAGTGAGATAATTCCTTTCGGTAGTTCCTTCGCGTTTTGCGCAGATCGCCTTCTCGATGGAAACCCTCCTCGACCCTGCATCGCTGACTGTCTAGGAGGTCACAGGCCATCTGCGTGCGATCGAGGAGCGCACGGATGGTGACCAGTAAATCTGGACGCTCAGCTCGAGCTTTTGGGCTCGGCTCGCGCTCGCTGCAACTCGGCCCGAGCTAGGCTCGGCCCGTCAAGTAAAAAGGCCGAGCCGAGCTGTACTTTTAGGCTTGTTTCGACCTCGGGCCGAGCCAGGCTCGGCTCGGTCCAACTTCATGAGCTAAAACTTCGCAGCCCAGCGAAGGCCCAATGAACAACACACACCACAATTTAGCCCATCTAGCCCATCAAAATGACTACAGAGAGGCAGACAGGAATCAAATCGCTAGGGTTGCTCACTTTCGCCGCTGCCGCGCCATCCTGACATCCGCTTGCACAGGCGTCATTGGCAGGCACACCACCGCTCCCCTATGCTCCTCCCTTCCTCCTCTCTCCTTCCTCCCCAAGCCCTGCGTCGGCGCAAGCTTTGCATCCCGGCCTCCAGCGGCTGCCTACCTTGAGCGAACCACCAGGCCGAGGCCACGCCGTCGGCGTTCTCTTCCCGCTCCTTGCCCGATGCACTGCGTGCCCGCGCCGATGGAGTTGACGACTAGCTGGCAAGTTCCTTGCGCCCGCGGCCACCGGAGCGCAGATGACCACCTCAAGCTCCCATGCATGGCCGAGCAAGTCGGAGTGAATCCACTCGCTCCCCGGCGTGACGGCCATGAACTGCAGCAACATCCGGCGCCCGCCGCAGCGGCACGCTGCCGGCCATCCTCCACTGCCGTTCCCCGTCCTCTAGATGGTGGCCCCACATGGCAGCGACCAGTTGCTGTTAGGCTTGCCGAGCCTCCGAGCGGCACCGAGCAAGAGGCAAGCTCGGGTCGAGCCCCAATATCTAGCTCGTCTGACTACTGGGCTCGGCTCGGCTCGGCTCGAGAAGAGGCGAGCTAAGGCAGGCTCGGGGCGAGCCCGGCTCGGCTCGGCTCGCGTCCAGGTATAGTGACCAGGGCAGCGGCTCCGCAAGCGGGCAGCTGCTCCTCACGGAGGAACGGTGGGAAGCACGCAAGCGCCAGCCCCGTGACGGCAGTTCTAGTGTCAAGAACGATGATCGCGGCAAGAGGAGTGGCCAGCCGCCTCCTACCTCTACTCCACATGGCTCGGCTCAAGGCGTGGACAAGGACTAGTGCCGTTACTGCCGCAGGAAAGGCCACTGGGCCAAAGACTGCCGCAAGAAGCTTGACGAGGCTGCCAAGGCAGGTGCAGCACCGCCGGCGGCGGCCGCAAACCTCGCCGAGGCAGAGGATGATCGCGGTCCTGGCCTCATGATGGCGTGTGTCGTGGAAGTGCGCGAGGGCCTAGATCACGTGGCCACCCCTGCATCACCACTGGTGAGCGCGTCGTGCAACTCTGCGGTGCACAACGGCGGCCTAGTCTTTCTGAACAAAGAGAAGGCCGTCATCACGCCCTCCCTCGACGGCGATCAGGGGCGACAGTCATGGTTCCTCGACACTGGAGCCACGAATCACATGACAGGCTCCCTGGAGTACTTCGCGGAGCTGGACAGGTCAGTGTCTATCACGGTGCGCTTCGCTGACGGATCAGTGGTGAAGATCTGCGGCCGTGGGACGGTGGTGTTAGCCACCAAGACGGGTCATCACAACTCCTTCACTCAGGTGTACTTCATACCTGCACTGAAGAACAGCGTGGTCAGCCTGGGACAGCTTGATGAGAGCTGGAACGATGTGCACATCCATCATGGCGTACCATCCGCGATGATCGCGGGCAGCTCCTCGTCAAGGTATCGCGCTCCACCAATCGCCTGTACAAACTCGTCTTCACGCTTGTGCATCCAGTGTGCCTTGTTGTGGGGGCGGTCTCTGACGCCTGGCGCTGGCACGCAAGGCTCGGCCACCTACACTTCGACAGCCTGGAGAAGATGGCCAAGAAAGAGCTGGTGCGCGGGCTCCCTCACATAGCTCACGCCGAGGAGCTGTGCGAGGCCTGTATCACAGGGAAACAGCGGCGCATTCCATTCCATTCCCGAAGTACAGGGCGACGGCACCGCTGGAGCTTGTGCACGGTGACCTGTGCGGCCTCGTCTCTCCACCAACACCTGGGGGGCGGCGTTACGTGCTCGTGCTGATCGACGATCGCAGTCGCTTCATGTGGGTGGAGCTGCTCAAGACGAAGGATGAAGCCGCGCGCGCCATCGTCAAGTTACAGGCCGCAGCCGAAGTGGAGTGCAGGCACAAGCTTCGCGTGCTCTGCACTGATCGTGGCGGAGAGTTTACCTCGGCCACGTTCTACAAACACTGCCAGGAGAGCGGTGTGCAGCGGCACCCGACTGCGCCATACACGCCGCAGCAGAACGGCGTCGTCGAACGGCGTAACCAGACGCTCCTAGGCATGGCGAGGAGCATGCTCAAGGCGAAGCAGGTGCCCAACCTGTTTTGGGGGGAGGCCGTGCTCACCGCTGCCTTCATCCTCAACCGCAGCTTCACGCCCTCCGTCGATGGCATGACACCATATGAGGCGTGGTACGGCAGGAAGCCTGATGTGAGGTTCCTGCGCATCTTTGGCTGTGTTGGCCATGTCAAGGCAGCTGGACCACATCTGCGCAAGCTGGACGACAGGAGCACGCCGATGGTCTTCATCGGCTATGAGATCGGGTCCAAGGCGTACCACATGTACGATCAAGTAACGAAGCGCCTGCACGTGTCTACAGACGTGGTATTCGACGAGGAGGCGCGCTGGAACTGGGAGGCGCCGGGGTAGTCGCCGGTGTGCAGCTCCTTTATCGTCGAGTACCCTATGTATGCCGCGAGAACCGGGGCCGCCAAGGCCGCTGCACCAGAAAGAGCAGCGTCGTCACCTACCTCTGCAAGTTCGTCTCGTGCCTCGTCTGCTATAGGCAGCATCGTCCCCGACACGCCCGCGGCCACGTCGCCGCCCACACGCGGGGGAGGGGCGGATGCGTTCACGCCAAAGGCCATGCCGGTGCCCTTCGTGTCACTGATATGTCCATTTTGCATCATGATTTTATATCAATATTTATTGCATTATGGGCTGTTATTACACAATATATATCATTACTTATGGCTATTCTCTCTTATTTTACAAGGTTTACCATGAAGAGGGGGAATGCCGGCAACTGGAATTCTGGCTGGAAAAGGAGCAAACGTTGGAAACCTATTCTGCACAACCCCAAAAATCCTGAAACTCCACGAAACAAAATTTTGGAATTAATAAGAATTTCTGAGCGAAAGAAATACACCAGGGGGCCCACACCCTGTCCAGGAGACAGGGGGCCGCCCCCCCCCTATAGGGCGCGCCCCCTATCTCCTGGGCCCCCTGGTGGGCCTCCAGTGTCCATCTTCTGCTATATCATCGCTTCTATCCTGAAAAAAAAATCATGGGCAAGCTTACGGGACGAAACTCCGCCGCCACGAGGCGGAACCTTGGCGGAACCAATCTAGGGCTCTGGCAGAGCTGTTCTGCTGGGGACACTTCCCTCCGGGAGGGAGAAATCATCACCAACGTCATCACCAACAATCCTCTCATCGGGAGGGGGTCAATCTCCATCAACATCTTCACCAGCACCATCTCATCTCAAACCCTAGTTCATCTCTTGTATCCAATCTTGTATCCAAAACCACAAATTGGTACCTGTGGGTTGCTAGTAGTGTTGATTACTCCTTGTAGTTGATACTTATTGGTTTACTTGGTGGAAGATCATATGTTCAGATCCTTAATGCATATTATTACACCTCTCATTATGAATATGAATATGCTTTGTGAGTAGTTACGTTTGTTACTGAGGACATGGGTGAAGTCTTGCTATTAGTAGTCATGTGAATTTGGTATTCGTTCGATATTTTGATGAGATGTATGTTGTCTTCTCCTCTAGTGGTGTCATGTGAACGTCGACTACATGACACTTCACCATTATTGGGCCTAGAGGAGGGCATAGGGAAGTACTCCTTCCGTTTTTATTTAGTTCGCATATTAGCTTTGGTCAAAGTCAAGCTTTACAAACTTTGACCAAGTTTATAAACAAAAATATTAAAATATACAATAACAAATCAACAACATTAGATTTATTATTGAATGTACTTTCACATCGTATAGATTTATTATGATAAATGTCTATATTGTTTTCTACAAACTTGGTCAAATTTTACGAAGTTTGACTTTAGTCAACTGTAATATGCAGAGTAAATAAAAACGGAGGGAGTAATAAGTAGATGATGGGTTGCTAGAGTGACAGAAGCTTAAACCCTAGTTTATGCGTTGCTTCGTTAGGGGTTGTTTTGGATCCATATGTTTCATGCTATGGTTAGGTTTACCTTAATACTTTTGTTGTAGTTGCGGATGCTTGCAATAGGGGTTAATCATAAGTGGGATGCTTGTCCAAGTAAGGGCAGTAAACAAGCACCGGTCCACCCACATATCAAATTATCAAAGTACCGAACGCGAATCATATGAGCGTGATGAAAACTAGCTTGACGATAATTTCCATGTGTCCTCGGGAGCTCCTTTATCATTATTAGAAATTGTCCAGGCTTATCCTTTGCTACATAAAGGATTGGGCCACCTTGCTGCACTTTATTTACTTTGTTTACTTGTTACCCGTTACTATTTATCTTTTCACAAAACTATATATCACCTATAATTTCAGTGCTTGCAGAAAACCTTACTGAAAACCGCTTATCATTTCCTTCTGCTCCTCGTTGGGTTCGACACTCTTTAGTGTCGAAAGGACTACGATAGATCCCCTACACTTGTGGATCATCAGTCACCACCGGCGGTACAGCCGTAGATGTTCGACAACGCGAACGATGTCTCCGCACCACATCGATACCGCGTGGTCAAGGATCTGCTCGGTTCAACCTCTGAAGCACCACGGCATGCTGAGAGGGCCCCGCCACCAGAAGACAGTGGTGATGATGAGGAACTGCACCTAGTGACAGAGGAGGAACCGGCATCATTCGCCGAAGCCGAGCAGGAGGACTGTTGGCACCGGGCGATGCTCGACGAGCTGCAGTCCATCGACGACAACAACACCTGGATGCTCACCACGCTCCCTGTAGGTCATCAATCGATCGGCCTCAAATGGGTGTCCAAGCTGAAGAAGGATGAGGAAGGGAACGTCGTCAAGCACGAAGCCCGCCTTGTTGCTAAAGGTTACGTGCAGCGCGCTGGGGTGGACTTCGAGGAGGTGTTCGCGCCGGTTACCAGACTGGAGTCCGTGCGGCTCATCCTGGCGCTGGCGGCGCACCGTGGCTGGCAAGTGCACCGCATGGATGTCAAATCGGCGTTCTTGAACGGAGACCTCAAGGAAGTGGTCTATGTGTCTCGGCCACCTGGGTTCGTCGCGGAGGGGCGTGAGCAGGATGTGTACAGGATGCACAAGGCTCTGTATGGTCTGTGTCAAGCTCCAAGGGCGTGGAACGACAAGCTGGATGTCAGTCTCACATCTCTCGGGTTCACGCGCAGCGTCGCGGAGCACGGCATGTACGCGCGTGGAACCGGCGAGAGCCTGCTCATCGTCGGGGTGTACGTCGACGATCTGGTGATCATCGGCGCAAAGGAACAGGAGGTACTCGGGTTCAAGGAGGAGATGAAGCAGCTCTTCTCCATGAGCGACCTTGGCCTGCTTCGCTACTACCTCGGCTTGGAAGTAAAGCAGGAGCGTGGACACACCACGATCACACCGGCAGCGTACGCCTGCAAGCTGCTCGACAAAACTGGGCTGACATGGTGCTATCCAACTCGCACTCCTATGGAGCCACGGTGCCAGTTGAGAAAGGAAAACAAGGAAGCCGCGGTGGACGTAACGCTCTACCGCAGCGTGATCGGCAGCCTGAGGTATCTCGTACACACATGCCCAGACATTTTGTTCGCCGTGGGTTTTTTGAGCAGGTTCATGGAGGCGCCAGCAGCAGACCACTATGCAGCAGTGAAGCACCTCCTTCGATACATAGCGGGCACGCTGAGCTACGGCTGCGTGTACCGCTACGGCGACGGCGAGTCCCTGACAGGCTTCAGTGACTCCGATCACGCCGGCGATGTGGACACCAGGAAGAGCACTTCTGGCGTGCTGTTCTTTCTTGGTGAAAGCCCCGTCAGCTGACAATCTCAGAAGCAAAAGGTCGTCGCAATCTCATCTTGCAAGGCGGAGTACATGGCGGCGGCTTGCCAAGGCATTTGGCTTGCGCGTCTCTTCGGCGAGCTGATGAATCAACCAGCGGCGCCGTTCTCTCTGTTCATTGACAACAAATCTGCGATCTCCCTCTGCAAGAACCCAGTTCTCCATGATCACAGTAAGCACATCGACCTTCAATATCATTTCATTCGTGATTATGTTGAGAAGAGATGGGTAGCCGTGGAGTTCATCGGTACGAGGGATCAGAAAGCAGACATACTGACGAAGTCGTTGAGCCGTGTTCGCTTCCAGGAGCTGCTTGGCAAGATTGGGATCGTCGACGTCAAGCTCGTTCGCCAGGGTTGAGGGGGAGATTGTTGGCTTAAACCCTGTCTCCCTCTGCCTTCTCTGAATTTAGTTTGTTTTTCTTCAGATAAGTGTCGCTAGACACATTCAGTTTCGACAGTAGCTAGTCGTTTTTCTGTTAGCGGTTTTTCTCGCCAATTGGTTGCGTTTTGTGCGCCTTGGCTCAGTTGTAGTAGGTCCAGCACGAAGCTCGGATCATGGGGATGGACGTGGTCAGTAGTGGAGCACGTTGCTCGGGCACGTTGGTGTACTCTTGATGAATAAGAAGAGCAAAACAGAAAAGCTGCAGGTATTGAGCGCAGCACAAAAACTTCAGCGTCTCTGCATGTTCTTCCTCTCTGAATTCTCTCTCTCTCTCTCTCTCACGATCAAGCTAGAGTTTAGGGAGACATCCCAAACCAATGCGCCATCTCACTCGTTCCTCACGCGGATCGGGCTCCCATCAATCCGATGGCTCTCACTCGCCTCACGCGGATCGGGCTCCCATCCGATGCCTCGCGCGTTCCTTGCCCAATCCTATCGATTTCACGCCTCTCCCTATAAATGGCCTTGCTCTACATCCAATACCCCCTGCTCCTCCTTTCTCCTCAATCCAACACCAAGTAAAGTACAGCCCCCACCCCACCCCACCCCATGGAGAACAACCAATCCGTCCATCTACATCAGTTCATCCATGGAGACAAAGGGAACCCATTCCAAGCAGATCCCCTCTCTCCATTCATCTCCGCAGGTTATGTACTACTCACCAGGTACTTACTAATTCTTCACAAGTTTCGCAGTCCTAGCTAGTATGTCTCATCCGGTTGATTTCCTTCTCTGAATGTATGTCTGCTAAATCCTATAGGCTAGGTGCATGCATATCTGTATCTGATTGACTTCTAAATCACACCTAATCTAGCTCTCTAATGCCATGTCAAAATTTCCTTAATAACTTAAGCCACCTAAACGAACTCATTCAGACTCAAAGGCGGTTGCATTGTTAGTCTGTTACTGAAATACACTTGTGGCCTTGAGATAGAAAGTATGATCATGCATACTACACGTATGATGTTTCTCCTACGACTGGTCTGAGAGTTCACATCTAGCCGTTCGTTAGTGGAACTAGAGTGTGGAACGCCGTTGAAGTGTTTTTGTGTGAAAGCATGCTACATGTATGGAAACAAAGAAGCGTCTTGTGAATCCGCAACCGATTATGTCATATCAGTCCAGTCCTTGCTTTTGTGTGAGAGCATGTGCTTCTCTATTTCTTCACACAACTTTCAAGTAAATGGCATCCAGCTAATGCTCACTTTAGATTATGCCTTGACGATGACCAGTTTGGTTTTTGATGAGGAGTTGTTGAGAAAAAACACTATGTTAGTATCCTTTTTCAACTTTATCCTATAAAAAGTGCTCGCCGGCCGTCTTAAAATACTGGAAACATGCTACCTCACTATGCAGAGTTAAGATACTACTTTTTTTTTTGTCTCATCATCATTCAATGTTTTCTCATCTTAGATTACCAAGGAACCATTTCGTCTTTTTTCTTTTTAATTTTCAGTATCTTCGGTAAGTATTGCTTAATAAGCTTTCTTATTTTGCTTCTGATTTCCTTTTTTTTCACCTCCCCAATGCCTAATAGAGTTAGCTCAAGGTGTGAAGTCTAAACCACAAAACCAGCAAGTAATTTGTTTTGTTTTACAAGAGTAAGTAGTAGAAGTTGCCATGATAAAAAAATGACATGAAGTTTCCGCACTATTGCATCTGCTCCTTAAAGAATTGCATTTTCATGTACTTGCGCCTTCCATAGGAACTTACTTTGATTTGTTGTTTTGTATTGAGCAGACACAGTTGTTTCTTCATATGCTATTTGTCCTATCTTAGTAAATGAGGAAATGTGGCAAATAATTACCGAACAGAGCCAGATGGTTCATTCATGTGCCTATCATCCCTGAATATTTTAGTTGGGCATGACTCTTTTTCACTTCAACACTCTTTTCTACAAATTATAGTCGGGCATGACTCTATTTTATAGCAACACTGCAGAGATAAGGTTGAACAATGCAAGATTAAGAATGTCTTTGATTATCTATGTAGCCAGTAGAACGATTCTGTAGGTTGATTCTAGACGGTAATTATAGATGAATCATTAATGAGTTGAAAACGGATGCACAGGAGGCATGCCAAGTAGTGTATGCTGGAGTGGAAGTGTATATTACTAGAGAATTTGGAAGCAGCAATTATGCATAGATTTGTTATGTTTCAAGCTTGTGTGCCAAATTCTTTTGCTTCAAGCTTTTACTACTGAAATCAGTATGACCTTTGTTACCTATAACATTATAATTCAATTAAATTTGCTGAGATTTATAAAATGCAACCGAGGGTCATTGCTAACACATGTTCTTATGTAAGAGAAACATACACTCTGTTCCTGATTTTTCAATTGTAGAAACCATATAGGCCGGTTTGTTGTTTGCAGTGACACCTAGAACACATTTTATCTTCTGGCATGTTTTTTTAGAAAAGGAGGAGGACCCTCGGCCTCTGCATCTGGACGATCCATACGGCCATTTTATTAATTATTCTCACAAGACCTTACAAATTCATACAACAGTAAGACTAAAGCCACCATCTAAGCAACAAATGTCGCTACACCTATCCAATTGATGAAGGGCGCTGATAGCCTGGGCCTATTACCAAACAGACATCGCAGCCAGACCTAACATCTAAGACCTGAGGTCCCAACCAGGCGCCTGCCAGGTATGGGCACCCACCAGTCCGGCGTGCTCCTCAACCAGGACACCTGCCGGGTATGAGGCCGCCGCAGCCACTTGCCACCAATTCATCTTCAGAGCTGTACTGCTGCATCGACCTTGCCCGGTCTAGCTGCCGCCGACACCGCCACGACGCCAGACAGCGTCGACCTCCTGCGCGAGTCCATCATCGCACATCATACTCCTATCTCCAGGGCGCCATGCCATCGAGATCTGTCACCATTCATGTGTATGATGAAGCACCGCTCCACCAAAGACGTCATCCACTGGTCCCTCGAGCCTGCGTACACCTCCAAGAAAGACGCCCCCAAAGGGGAAACGACACAAATGCGCCGCCGTCTTCTGATCTGTCGATCTAGGGTTTCCCCCGGAGGTAGCAGATAGTAGTCTAGAACTTCTCCACTGCGATGGCTTCAAGAAGGAAATGACATCGTGAACGCCGCCATCGCCGGCTTTGGCATCTAGCCAAGAGCGGGCTTTCACCCAGATCTGTTCGAAGAACTCCATTCAGCTTCTTGTGCACGGACCACCGCCTTCTTTGTCGGAGACTAGATCAAAAGGATCCAGCCACCGCCGTCAGATCCATGCAGTTAGCACCGGGAAATGACGACAGTCTCCCTATACCAGAGCTAGCACGAACCGGAGCAGATCGAGTCGGAGACGATGATACTCCTGGATCTCCGGCAGACCAGCGAGCCGCCGGCACCACCGTGTCCAGATCGCCGGCCACGCCGGGCCGCCGCCACCCCTTGCATCGTCCGGTGGTCACCAGATCCAGGACGAGCCGGAACCGGTCGGACCAATGGGTGCGCCACCACCCAGCCATGGGGCCGTTGCCTGGGCCACCGCCGCCCCCTGTGCATCCAGCCGATTCCCAGCGGCACCACCACAGCCGCCGCCGGTGGGACGCCGCGCCGCCGTGGGCCGAAGTGGGGGCCGCACCTCCGCGGATCTGGGTGCCCGCGCCACCCATGGATCCGGGGGAGAGGGGAGAGGCCCTCCGCCACAGCGTCGCACGCACGGGCTTTGCCCGACGCCGACTACCTGCGGCGGCGGAGGGGAGGACGGGGCGTGGGGAGGGTCGCTGGCGGCGGTGGAGGCTGGCCCCCCGTGTCGCCCGCGAGGGGGGCGACGCGAGAGGGAGAGGGACGCCTTGACACCAACATGAACCCCCATCTTCTGGCATGTAGCTTGGCATGATTACTGCAAATAATTTAAGCAATCAAGCCTTTGCTAACCTTGAACTTACTTGCATTAACCTATGTACAGTAGCAATTTGGTCAGAACCTTGAAGCTAGTTGCATGAACAACCCTTATTGCATTACCACTTGTTAATGTAAAGTGTATTATTTCGAAATATGGATAGCTAGCTATAATTTCACTGGCAGAACCTCAAATCACGCGGCCGGCCGGACGATATGCAGTATAGTGGCAATTCAAAGTAAGATAATGTTTCGTTTGATGGCTCAGCTCAGGCAAGCAAGTGGAATTTAGTTTTAGAGACTTGTGCTGTATGTATTCTCAACATTTCTTCCTTCTTTCTTTCTTCCTTGTGCAAAACAGAAGATTCAACATTCAGCTTAGATTGTTGTGATGACATATGTAAAATTTTGAGGTATGTGTAGGACGAAATGAAATCCGTTTAGGTCTGTCTCTATCTCTGCAATTAGTTGTCAGCCAACTAAAATGAACGAAAAAGCCGTCTGACCGGCGGCGGAATAGTTGTAATGGCATGCAGTATCTAAGATATGTGATTCTTTTCCACGCGTTATGCTGCTGAAATTTCTAGCGAAAATTCTCAGGACTTGTCAAAATTTTGTCCTTTTTGAAAATGGAAACTTTAGGATGTTGGCTGCAAAATGTTAGGTCTTGTTTGTAGGAATACAAAAACTTAAGGGTCTTAGTTGCAAAATGTTCTTGTGGATTAGTAGTAGCTAGGTCGGGAAATGTTAGTTTGTTTCTGAAGAGAAGAACCCTGACTGTATATGAGCGAGGACGGTACGGTCGGCAGTGATCGAATCGCTGTTGTCGAGGATTCGTAAGCTTAAATTTTCAAATTCCGCTGTTCTTGGTCAAGTATTTTTGATTATTCTCTTTATTGCACACTTATGCATGTCAGCATAACAACCATCCACGGATGTGCCATGCTGCTTATTCATTCACACGATGTTTTCTTGAACAAGCTAGCCAGCGTTCATGGGAAGACGCAGTAGGGGCCGCCATGGATGGTCGGCAGGTTGCACTGCCCCGGCAGGGCGAGCGTTCTGGCGAAGTCCCTCTGCACCTCCGTCGGGCACCTAGGTGCAATCGGCGGCTGCGGGGGGCCACCGGCTTGGCTTTGGCTGGGAGGGAACGCCCGGTCGATGAAGACGCGCAGCCCCTCGCAGCGGCAGTTCCACGAGATGGCGGCCAGCTCCCGGCAGCACCGGTCCTTCATCACCTCAATTGGCAGCCGCACGGAGCCGCAGGTCTGCGAGCCCACGTAGTGGCGGCAGCCCTGGAGTGGGTCCACGGGGAGGCCCATCCCTTCGTAGCATGTGTAGATGCTGGTGGCGGTGGCGGCGGCGGCGAGGACGGAGAACATGGCGACGGCTGAGAGGAGGTGCTGGCTGCACGACGCCATTGACGGATGTTGGTTGGTTTTGTCTTCTCGGTGGAGTGGAGCACTGCACTTGTGCGTTGGGCTTGCGCTTGCATACATGTATGTATATATACTGAGAGAGATGAGTAGAGTCGAAATGAAGCTGGCAGAATGGTGGGTGTGTTCGTTGGATATGTGTGATTATGGTAATGAACTGGAGCGCAGTTGATTAATTTGTTGGAACAGAATTTGGCTGACAAGATGACGGATGTGTTACGGGTTATGTGAGGATGATGATGATGATGAACTGGTGAGCAATTGATTGATCTGTTGGAACAGAATTTAGCTGACACGATGACGGATGTGTTGCGTGTTATGTGATCATGATGAACTACCGCACAATTGATTAATTTGTTCGAGTAGATTTTGGAAGGAAATGCAAGTTGGCCATTGCGTGAGGAAGAGAAGAGGTTTCGCCCTTCTAGCCTTAGCTTTTCCAAGAACAGAATTTGGAGGTAAATGAAAGTAGTTATGTTAGGACATTAACACACAAGACAAGGAAATTGAACTAGGCATAGAGCTTTTCCGAGCCATTGCCTCAAAAGTTTATATATATATATATATATATATATATATATATATATATATATATAGGTAAAATAACTAGGGCACCTAGGTGCCCAGGCACCTAGGACATCAGCCGTTCGATCAACTCATCATCCTATCAATGCATATCGGGTTTACAATTGCCCGTACCCGTTAAAACCATCATCCAGTCACGATTCTCACCTTCCTAGTATATTGCATGCGCATGAATTAGGACCTTCCATAATATTTCTCATTACTCAATTTCTATATAATTTGATTGTTTCCAAAAATACATATGCACTTGAATTTGAATGTTTACGAAAATAAGACCCATGCACTTGCCATAATTTGGCCGAGGAATGAAAGTTGACGAAATCAATTACCAAAAAAAGGGGCCCATGCACTTGCCATAATTTGACCGAGGAATTAAAGCTGGACGAAATCAGATAACTAGCTCGCATTTTACATACCTATACGTGACTATACGTGATTCACTCCCCCTCATTCATCATGAGCATACCCCTGTTATTTCTCCTCTCCTTCTTTCATCTTCTCCAAGAGCATACCCAAGTCATCATCGATCCATCGTGCTTCTTCGACATGAGCATAGCCAGGTGATTTGATCCTTCCATCGTTTATCTTGGCCGTGGTAGCTTTTGTCACCATCGTGGTTGCCGATTGTTTTCTTTTCCAACTGTACGTATATCCATGCCAAGGTTACAAAAGTGTGCTACTAGAAGAAGAAAAAAATTACCAGGGTTGGTCGTGGCAAGATGGCTTCCTGTGCAGACCACAATGATAACGATTTCATGTAGCCATCAATATATGTCTCATTTCTTCTCGTGCCTATGATGGCCAGACTACTTCAATATATCATGATATTGTCTCTCGTTTTTACCATTGTGTTCAAGGCTTCCTTCGGTTCATCAATTGGATACTTTATTTATGCATGCCTTTTGATCCTTCGTTGATTTTTTCTGGTTCTTTTTGGATAGATCGACCACGAAGAATGTTCTGCAGCACATTGAGCCACCACACATATTAAAAGATGTTGTGGTTGTGGCGAAGGCTTAATGTGACGACGCCAAGTACTAAAACAACATGCAAGAGAACTACATGGAGATACATGTGATTTGATAATTTTTGTTTCTCTTTGTGGATCTTGTATGTGTATTTACAAATACAGTAGCAAATACCTTCTTATTTCATGTAAATTGGAATGTAATACCTCTTTTTTTGTGAATTATTGGAATGTAATATGGTTGTGTATATGCATAGCCAAATTAAAAAGATACACGAGAATCGAATAGTATGGTCGTTTTTTTTAACTCTAATTCTTGGTAGAAGCTCAGTGATACACTTACATACATGCTTAACCATAAAAGATGCATATTAATTAGGACATATGGTATTGTGAGTATGTACACACTGAACCCACATTTATCAGCCTGATTATCTCACGATACCTTACACTTTCATAGGTATAGAATACCCACATTTCCGCGCAACTGTCAAATACCCACATTAATTTCAATACCATAGCCGAGGTATCTATTTCTGTCCGATGAGAATAATTCTATAGTTGTAGAGCTAAGATATTTTAAGTATATAGCGCGTGAACTTAAAACCGTCCTAACTGTATTACGAGTACATAATCCATCTATACATGATTACTTGAGATATGGCATACCTAGTCAGTAAATGATTTCTAGGTATGCATTTATACCCACAAATCCATGATACTTATGAAACCTATGACCTACATGTAGTTTTGTAGTTTAGTCACCCAAAATGAAATGATATTCTCACCACATTTCTAGATATTCCTATGTATGCACATAGTATGTGAAATCGCAAATAAGTAAACCAAAAAGGTATGTATATATATGTGGGATATTTGCGGGTCTATGAACTTTGAAATTTAGGAGTTACTCAGTGAGGTTTATTGTTTTATTTGGTACATGAAATTTATGAATTAGTCACATTCACTAAATTATTACCACTTCTCTAAGTTGGACAACAATGGCAAAAGAAAAAGTCTTCATATACCTAAATAAATCCACGTCTACAAATTAAGGTACACGAATTTTAGATTGTGCTAAAAACAAACGTTGCCATGTAAGATTGTCTTTATTTGCCTTGCCTATGTAAAAATGTTGTCATGCATGGCTATTTAAAAATCTTATGTATAAACTACCCATAACTAAGAATTGATGGACATCTAGTT
Organism: Aegilops bicornis; assembly: GCA_021605145.1. Lineage (NCBI taxonomy): Eukaryota > Viridiplantae > Streptophyta > Magnoliopsida > Poales > Poaceae > Aegilops > Aegilops bicornis. The sequence goes on along the minus strand of CM038675.1, from coordinate 83,311,361 downwards.
AGTAAAAATATACCCATATAGATTAATGGACACATAAACATGTGACATGGTACATCTTTTTGTGAAAAATGATAAAAATATACCCATAACCAAGAACTGATGGACATCTAGTTAGTAAAAATATACTCAATACAAAGCGCAATATCCGACTGAGTGTGTGTGTGTGTGTGTGCGCGCGTGGATAATCCATAGTTATCGATCATGAATTAGATCTTGAGAGAAAACAAAAAAAACTTTGGAAGCATACTTTAAATCACGTTAACAAATAAAGTTGACTAATTGTACACATTTTTTTGCATACCCCATCAGCAATATTGTTCTGAGTATATTGTTCCATAATCAATAATATACCTAACGCTAAAATCACTCCCTCTTTTACTACTTCTTTTAGGGTGATGAATAAAAAATAAGGTACCATTTTGCTACTAAATTATTTCATGAATGGACAATTGATGACACGCATAAATGCGGCTGCTTTAATCCTTTCCATACAAGAAACGCCATGACTAAACAATTGGAAGGTAATAAAGTCACCTACATGGGTATGATTCTTCCCATATGGAGGTATGCATGCGTTGTTTTTTGGAATGTTCTTGATTGGCGTACGTAGGTATGAAGCAGCAACAAAACTAAGGAAAGTTTTTCATATCAATGGAGGTATCTTTTCCAAATATAGCCTCATTTGTTAACGGGTTAAACCCAGTAATTCGCCAGCCATCTTAATAACAAAAACATGATACGATCCAACGGCATCTACGCAAGGTGCCTGGGCACCTAGGTGTCCCAAACTGCCATCCTATTCTGCACACCACTTCGGCACTGCACGTTCAACAGAAGCGCACTGCATCATTTTGACGACGAGCACTGCAATAGAGACTAGCGAACTTCTCGTCGGAAAAAACTGCACGCGTTATTTTTTCGGTACTGTTTCGCTCTATTTAACCGTTTATCGGAATGAGGCGTGTAATATATCATTGAAAAGCTATGGATTAGGCGCAACTTCGACATGTTGAACACTTTTCGAGATTCCACACGGTTTAAGAGCAGTTTTGAAAATAGTGCGTCGGATGACGAGTGGCAGCGAGCGTTTTTTCGCGTTTTTTTCTAAACCGCTTGTCGGAAGGAAGCAACTGATACGCCGTTGGATAGATATCGTCGAGGCGCATCTTTTTCATATATAAATGTTTCTCTAATTCGTTACGGTTTAAGAGCAGTTTCAAATTTACTTAATCGCGGAACTCTGTTTTTCAAATTTTTTTAAATTTTCGGTACTGTTTTTGCTCCAGTTTTCTAACCGTTTGTCGGAACGAGACGTATGACACGCCGTTGGAAAGCTACAGACAAGGCGCAACTTTGATATGTTGAAACGGTTTTGAGATTCCTTACGGTTTTTATTTAATTTTGAAAATCGTGCGGCTGCTGGCGAGTGACAGCGAACGTATTTTCGTAAATTTTTACAAACCGTTCATCAGAATAATTCAAATCGTTAGTCGTTTGAAATATATCAACGAGACGCAACTTTTTCATGTAGAACACTCTCTCTAATCCTTACGGTTTAAGAGCAGTTTCGATTTTACAGAAAAGCGGACACTCTGTTCTTCGCGAGACCAAAATCGTCATATTTACTGCATCGGACAGAAGAACGCATTGCTTCAGACAAAATACAGCACTGCATCAGATGGGCAAGTGCACTGCATGGTTTTTTTTTGTTTAGACGTATTTTTTCTCGGACGAGGAAAGAAGAACGCACTGCTTCAGACGAAATACCGCATTGCATGGTTTCTTTTTGTTTAGACATATTTTTTCTCGGACGGGGAAAGAAGAATGCACTGCTTCAGACGAACTACCGCACTTCATTAGATGGGGGAAAGAAGAATGCACTGCTTCAGACGAAATACCGCACTTCATTAGATGGGCAAGTGCACTGCATGGTTTTTTTTTGTGGGACGTAATTTTTCCCAAACAAGGTGGAGTGCACTTCATGTCGAGCGGTAGTGAACCGCAATACTATGAAAAGTGAACCTCGAGACTATGTAAACGGACTGTGACACTACCGAAAGTGAACCTCGTGAGTTTTTTCCAAACGCAATAATTTCTTTCGTGCGTAGACCAGGCGAGTGGACCGCAGGGACTGAGCAAGTGAACCACATTTAATGAGAAGTGAGCTGCTTTGCAAGGTGTGTTTGTTTTTGGATTACCAAGTGAACCACAAAGGAATTTTAGTTTTTATAGTGAAATGCATGAAAGAATAAAAGTGAGCTTAAAAGCATACATATTCATTCATTATTTTTTACACGGCCACAGAATCAACGATGCAGTGCCCAACAGAACTGCACTAGGGAAAGACTTGCTTATACAAAATGACCATCCATTCTTACTACCTTTTTCTCTTTGTGTTTCCCATAAACAACAAATCAAACTTCAAAATGAACATCGATGTTCTCTTCTCCTTCTTACTGAGTGCACTGCAAATGTTTTCCTGAAGAAAAAAAGAGTGAGATGCAAAACAAAAGGTAAGCTGCTGCAAAACAAAACTAAACTAAACCGCAGGGACGAGACGAGTGGCCTGCATCAATTTTTCTTCCACACAACGACAAAGTGAGCTGCATAGAATATTCAACCTTTTCCAATTACAATCTTCCAATTTTTTTACATTTGACAACAAAGGGAACTACTGTGAGAGAGAAGATCACTGCAGCGACAAAATGACGCATGTTGTAGTAAGGTCATACATATCTTACCACAACCGTCGATGGATGAACTACATGCCACACTACCGATGGCCATTGGGAGCAGCTGGTGCAAGAACCTCGCACACATAGATGATAAACTGGTGCGAGCGGCACGTACAACACCCACGTTGTGGTCGTTGGAGTTCAGAACCACTGGAGAATTGGGGACCCAAGCTAACCTCCCTGCCAAAAATATGAAGAACAAAAATGCATCCACAAGTGAACAACACGGAGGCCGTTTCCGAGCTGCACATGCACCATCTATGAACCCCAGGACGTGCACAATTAGCCGGCGAACTACAAGCGAACGCTGGGGGAGCTGCACATTATGCTTGCCCGAGCTGCATGCCAGCCATGTTAATGGACCTCGCCGCGCTCTGTAGGCTAGCGGAGCAGCTAGATCTTGGCGGCGGTTAGGAAACGGGGAGCGAGGGGGGGGGGGGGGACCGTGCGGTTGGGTAGGCCATGGCGGGGTGGCGGGGGCGGATCTGCACCGGCATCCGCGCGGGGTGGATGGGGGCGGCAGGCCCGGATCCACGCCAGCAGCCGCACGGGCGCTTTGGGCGGCGCGCCGGATCTCCGCCGGCGGTCAGGGGTGGTTGCTGACGGTGGTGCGTCGCGGGCGGTGCCGGAGTTGAGCGGCGTTGTGGGGCAGGTGGTGGTGTCCTACCGGGGCTGCGGTAGGGGGCGGTGGAGGCACTCCAGATCGAGGCCGCGTCCGCGTTGGCTGCGTGGCCAGCCATGGATCCGGAGATAGCAGCTCGGCGAAGCCTGTGGATGGCTGGATCCACGAGCCCGTGGGTGGCCAGATCCGGTGATGGCTCATCGTGGGGAGGCCGTCGGCGCGCGGGATGGAGGGGGGGCGCGACGCCGGCTGGGAGGAGAAGAAGGCGGGGCGGCACCGGTCGGGAGGAGAAGGAGGCGGGGCAGCGCCGACCGGAAGGAGGAGGAGGAGGTGCGGCCCCTACCGGGAGGAGGAGGCGGCGGGGGGCTGTGGGTTGGGGAAGGGAGGCGCGCCGGCCGGGAGTGAGAGAAGGCGGTGGGGTGGGGCGCCGCGGTGGTCGGGCCATCCCCGTGGTCGCCGGCCGCCAGGTAGGTGGTGGGCCACGGCGGTGCGGGAGGCAGGTGGTGGTGTGGTGGGGTACCGTGGAGGGAGGTTGGTGGAGTAGTGGGGTTCGAGGGAGAGTGGTGGGCAGCCGTGGGAGGAGGGGTGGGTTTTTCTGTTGGTGATGTGCAGAATAAGGTCTTAAGGGGTGTTATCATAATAGACCCACCCTATATATATATATATATATATATATATATATATATATATATATATATATAAAATTTATTTTTTCAAATCTCAAAACTATAGTATTAATTTCAGAAATGGCATTTCTATGACCCCGCCGGCCGTGTGTCGGGGAAGAGAGGTAGTCCTCGTTTGCGGCCTGGCGAAAGAGCTAGTTTTCGTCCGTTTATAGGGGCCGAATATGGGCTCTTTGTTGCAGCTCAGGCCGAAAATCATCTCTTGCTGCCCTCTTAGGCTGAAGAGGGCTTCTATGCCCACCTCTACACATAACCGCTGAATGAAGTTGCATGTCGTTTATAGGGAGGACCAAGAGTTGCTCTTCTTTTCTGTCATGGCCGAAAAGCTTTTTCCTGCTGATTGCCCTTCGTCATTCCCTCTCATGCCGTTTCCCTTCCTTTCCTCTCACTCCCTTTCCCTTCCTACCACCCCTCTCCTGTCGTTTCCCTTTCCACCATCACCTTCCCTGTGTTTTTTCTTCCTGCCATCACCTTTCCTGCGCTTTTTCTTCTCACCATCCCTGTCTAACCCTTTTCTTGCCACGCTCATTTTATAAACCCCTCTCCCGCGTGTTGCATTCTACATCATTGCTTGGCCGTTTCGCCAGTCATGTCTGGTGATCCCTGCCACTATTCTACTTCAACGTCGCATTTGCTTTTGTCCAGTGCCGCAAAAATGAAGATGAGTAATGGGGGCGAGGGTCCAGGTGTCCCTTTTGATGAATTAGTTAGTAGTTAGACACACCTGATTGAGTTGGGTAAGTGTTTTTATAAACCCAGGCTCCCTGAGAAGAAAGGACCGAGAGGAAATACGGCAAGAAATTTTGAGGTTGCGTGGAAGGTGGGATAGGATTGCTGAACTCAGACATTTATGAGTTACTTGTTCTTCCTGACCATCCAATTTTTTTTCACAGAAGCAATATAAGGACCACATTAAGATAATGCTTCAAATTCCATCTAGTTAGTCGTTAGCATTGCAATTCTAATTTTGTTCTTGTTACTATCTGTAATGTCCAGTGTTACCACGGAGATGCAAAGTTGTTGAACAAGGAGCACTTTAACTTTTGGTGGATGAAGATATTGTGGGTGGATTATCCACGAGTGACACAAGCTCAAAAAGTAGTAGATCGGGACAGAGTGTTGCATTAGCAACGAAGGGTGTCGTAAGCTCTAAGAAACTGAATGACGATGATGATGACTTCATGCCACGAAAACGAGCTCATGAAAACTCCAAGGGCCATGCGCATCAACATCGGGTGGCGCAAGCTCTACGAAAGTGAACGCCGATGAGGATGACCATACCCCAAGCAAACGAGCTCAAAACAAATCCAATGGTGGCGCAAAAGAGTACACTAGTAGAAAACAGGGCTTATGTTCGGGCCAGATAAGCCCATTAGTCCCGGTTCAGTCACGAGTCGGGATCCATGGGCCCATTGGTCCCGGTTCGTGAGGCCAGGGGGCCTGCCGGGCCTCGTGAGGGCATTGGTCCTGGTTCGTCTGGCCCCTTTGGTCCCGGTTGCTGGGATGAACCGGGACCAATGGGCCTCGCTCCTGGCGCACCACTATTGTTCCGGTTGGTGGCTTGAACCAGGACCAAAGGCTGCCCTTCAGTCCCGGTTCATGCCACGAACCGGGACCAATGACATGCCTATATATACCCCTCGCCCCCGAGCAGAGCAGTGCAGTGCTCTGTTTTTTCTGGCCGTTGAGGGGAGGGTTTGGTGGTGCTCTAGCTCACCTCCTATGCACATGAGGTGTTCGATGAAATGCCCGAGCGCCACTACTTAAGATTTCTCCTCTTAAAGCTCGACCTCGAAGCTCCATTTTCCTTAATATTTGTCTAGGTTTAGCGGTTGTCATGTCCCGTACCTGTCTTCACCGCCGTCGATCGCCCGCGCCGATCTCATCGCCGGCACCACCGTGCTGAGCCTCTTGTTCTTATCTTCTTTCTGAAAGGAAAAAAATTCTTACTTGTATGTTTAGATAGATACTCGTATAATTTTCTTACTTTTATTATTGCTTCTTATTATTTAGTACGATGGTTTTGGTATCCGCCCCCGTCGGCCCTCGTCCTGTCTATGATTCAGATGTGGTATATATTATCTTTATAACTACTAGCAAAGTGGCCCACTCGATGCGCGGGCTAGAACTTTAGAATGTCTAAAAATGTGCTCATATTATGTGATTTTTAGAATGTAAATTGTGACCACACGTGAGGTCATTTACAAATATATAAGACTTGTGCGAACATAATTTTGTCTTAGGTATGTTTGGTTTTCTCTTTGACATATAAACATATATGTTATGCATTTGTCATTTACCTGCTTCTTATGCATGCTATAGTAAATATACTTTTATGATGAATCGATTTGTGCGGGAAACATCTTAAATAAGTAGACATCTTATTTGAGGATTTCTCTTATTCATGCTATATCCATAAGATTGTTGTTTCTAGTTCTGAAGCAAGTCCTGGAAAGGGCTTAGTAACCCAATGTTAATTTGAATGGTTGTCTGAAAACCGTAATGTTGTGTGAGTCCTTGTTTGTCAGTTCCGAACAGTGGTTCGCACACGTTGTGCTCAACAGATTCAACTGATGGTTCTTTACGTAATTAACTTTATGATATTTTTCTAATATGCAACTAAATAAATAGATCTGAGACAACAAAGAACCTAATTATTGTGAGATACATTACTAAATTACATCATTTGGTGTGATGGCAAATACTTCAATCATTAGAATTCGAACTGAGTACCACCACTCTACCATAGCTGTGAGCTCTAACGTCTAAGAAGAAGACACGGTGGAAGTAGCAATGACATAGCATACACATGACTTCGCACTATGGAGCGAAAAATATTAGTTTATTGGCTTCACAAAGTTGTATGAATGACTCTATCCATGAAATTTACCAGGAACTAACATATCTCGTATTTTCATCACAAAATAAAACGTACTCTTGTTGTACATTATGATATTTAGAGTATGGAACGGTTATTATTTAGGGAAGTGAACAACCTGTAAAGTATAAGAATGCTCATTGTAAATATAGTGCATCTTTTGGCCAATATGTTTACGATAAGAGTACTTTACTTAACTAAGCATGTGAAATTAACTTAGCGACACACTTAAGCTTGTTAATCTCTGGCAAATGCTAGTGGTACCTGTAGTAATACACATATCTGAATTTGCAAAGAAAGATATGATCATGGATCAAACATAATTGGTAAACTTAAGGAACATCCTTGTAACTCTAGCATGCGCAGAGAAAGTTCATGTTAGGACAAAATCTCCTCGGTATTATACATCTTATGATAAAGAGATGAATGATAAAGTAACCCACTTATATTTCCAAGCATGAATGAACAGTATTGCTTGTGGTGGAAAATTTATAATTTCAAGAAATAAGATCAGACCAACTAAAAAAACATCAGTGGAGAGTGGTCCTACAAAATGGTCATGACGCATTCCTAATGCATGCACCAGCTGCACCCCGATGCAATTTTTTTCTTCCAAATTACATAACTGTGTCTCGAATCAACCACTAAACAAATGAAAATAACGTTTCACATAAATTACTATAAAAACATGCTAGCTATACTTCTTATTATTATTACATTCACAAAGCCAGTTTTGGAGAAGTAACATTCACAACTTCACGTCTAAAAAGAAGTAACAATCATTATGAATGAATACATCACGTATGGCATACTTCAATGGAACATTTTTTTAATGCTGAACACATACATAAACATATCCCGTTGGTGTGATGTCCTTATTTTTGGAAGAATGTTCTTTTTTGGCTTTTCTTTTATTTTTGCTATGTTGGATTGCACGTGGCCATCTCCCTTTACACATAAGGGTTATATTACCTGCTCGATCGCTCCTTGCATCTACCAGATCACAACTGAGAAATTTGTAACATGGAGATAATAATTGAGAATTGTTACCTTCATGAAAATTGTACTTGTTGGTCGTACTAATATGGATTGGAGGGAGTTTTTGTTATGTGATACTACTGAAGAAAGCATTAAGCTAGAGAATGGTGCATCGCGCAATCCAGAGATGTTTAGGATTTCAGACAGTATATTCTCAACTTTGCGGACATGGCGTTCAGCTGATATATACATCAATGGGCTTAATATACTATCATGTCAGTTATTGTTTGATCTTGCAGGAGGAGACCCTGACGGATTGAACGTGGATTGTGCAGTACTGTGGTAGATGTATGATAGAACTCATGCCGCTTGTTTTTTCCAGGGTTGTGACATATCTCACATAATTTGGAAACATAATTTGGAAAAAAGTTATATTATTAAAGCATAGCTCACATAATTAGAGGTTTACGTGCGTAGCTGCGGGCTATTAGCATCAAACAACAGCCAATAATTTATTATCAGGATTTTGCATGGAAAAAAGAAGAATGTTGGATGTGAACCATTTTTGTCACCAATACTTGCAACCGGCAGTGTGTGGAAAGGAGAAATACATTTACGTACTTCTTGGGGCTTATGTCTTCTGGAGCATCATGGCCGAACTGCAGCAGGGCGTCATCTATAGTAGCACCGGACCTCGCAGCAGGACGGAGCTGAGGAGAATTACCGGAGGGGAGATTGACTGGCCTGAAAAACCCATCCTTGCAGCGCGGCGTCATCAACAGATCATGGAGAATATGGAACGTGTACCTGAGCTTTGACTCCATCTTGGCCTACCGATGCCTCTTGAAATGATATTCATCGGCTTTGCTGGATTTCCCCTCAACGATTGCTCTCAATTTGTCACCGTCTCATTCACGTACTTATAGCGGCAAGGCAAGCATCTTCTGAGCTTACACATACCTGAAGAAACAATCCATGGTGAGGAAATAAGAACTCCCTGCCGAAGGTGAAAGATAAGAGTAGGCCTACAAAATAGACAAGGAATGTGTCATACTTCTAGTTCAGATAATATCTTACACCGTTAATATATAGTATGATCACTGGAACAGAAGCCCCCAAATAGATTTGGATCTTTAACTGCAAAAAATGTCTTATATTTTGATACAGAGGTAGTCTAATCATTGGAAGCCACCGAAGGACATGAGACCAGTTATTCAGTTGTACTTGAACCTCATTTGTTGCCTGAGTGCCAGAAGTTGAAGCTGGAACCTAAACATACAAAGAACACTTGGTTGACAAATGGCATACTAACCAAGACATAAGCATGAATCGGTTGCAAGCAATGCATTCTTTTTCATTGAGTTGGCACTCGAGCTAGCTTCCTTATAAAACACAGAGATACCGAAGCAGAAGTGAAAAACAGATATGGGAACAGAACAAAAAGAAGAGGAAAACTGTATCGAACGCATGCACTGATCTATATGATTAGGCCTGAGGCAAATGTAATCCCCTGTGAATTCACCAGATTCAAGTAATATAAACCCAGGTATGCCAAGCACCTGTTTCTATCCAATCTATTGTCATGCATGTACACGTGCAGGTTCCATGCATTGCGTGCGTGTGATCATCTAGCCTAAGACTAATCAGTCAAGCCAAATGACGGGCCTGCTGCAATCAAATAAATTCATATACGTATGTCTATAGTGTGCACCAGTGGCGAATCTTGGATGAAAATGAAGGGCTGGCTCAACTTCTCAGTACAAGGGTTGGAACGGGTAAACAGCCGGCTAGACACTAGACAGTGGGCTGAGATGGGCTAGGAACTATTAGTAAATTTTCGTTTTTCAATTTCAGAGGGCAGGATTGAGCCTGTTGAAGCATGCCCAGTAGAATCGCCACTGGTGTGCATGTTTTCCATCCGGCAAAGATCCATCTGCTAGCTGTAGCTAGCTAGCCTACATAGGATATGTTGTTCCTAGGTAACCTTCCTAGGAATCTATCTAGTGACCTGCACCAAAGCAATCGATCTAGCAGCCTCCAACTCTCCAGGCGATCGATCTAGCAGCCTGTTCTCTCTAATGAATCGCTCTAGCAGCCTGCACCAAGGCAATCGATTTAGCAGCCTGCTTCCAAAGAGCTAGCTAATCTCCCTAGCTAGAAATCGATCTAGCAGTCTACTCCAAAGCAATCGATCTAGCATCCTACTACCAAAGAGCTAGCTAACTTCCCTACGAATTGATCTAGCAGCCTGCTCCAGAGCAATCGATCTAAGAGCCTGCTACCAAATCCAGTTTCTATATAGATCAGTTCATGGCCTACCGAGAGCATCAGTGGCGTCAGTGTTGCATGCGAAGCTAGGGCGTGGTAATACCCAGGGTAGGGGAGTCCTGCACAGATCAATCAGATGGGCGTCATACTACCATAGGCATAGTAGGGGAGGAGCATAACATAGTTTAGGATCATACAATGAATCGCAAAGCAATACTGGCAGCACGTCATTGATTAACTGTACATAATAACCAAACATCATGGAAGGGATTGGTAAGCACAAAGCGAAACAATCTCTATCCCCGTGGCCAGCATGTTCCATCGCTAGTCCATCTGGAGATATTGAGTCGAGTAGGCGGCCGGTAGAGAGCTCTTGCATGCTCATCGGAGTTAGGATGTGGTGGTCCCTGTGGCGGCGACGGTGGCCCATGATTATCTTGAGATGGAAAATCTTGAGATGGAAAAAACCTGCAGGGGTCGTGGTGGAGAAGAAGGCATGGACTCAGATTTGATGACGCCACCGATCTTGTAGAAATAAGAGATTAATTAGGGGAAGCGAGCTGCACGATCTTGATTGGATCGTACCTTTACTTAATATCACTTTCACCACCATTGAAAGATTCAAACAGAGAACGGCCAGAGAAGAGGCAGCAAGGCAGATGAGCTGCGTCAAGGTCTCCTGAGATCGGATTGAGACGAAGCTACGTATATACCAGAGCGAGGAGGCTGTTACTTGTGTCGGACGCCGCAAAAGAGAAGAGGCATGAAGGATTATAGAATCGATGGTGACATGGTGTTGTTGGGTAGGTGATTAGGGCAAGATGAAGTTTTTTTTACTGATTGAAAGGTTATTTACGTAAGGGCAGTGGTGGGTAATTTTCTTGACTTAGCAAGATCAAATGGCTGTTATTCTCTAACCCATTAAATAAACGGTCGGATGTTTCTAATTTTTGAGGGATTTTCTAACTAATTATCTTTTTTGTGGTTAACCCATCAATCACTTTTTATATATAAATAGATTTGGCTCATTTATTGTTTATGACTATTATGCCGACCAACGTGACATAAATTTTATTTATCTAAGAGGTATGTGAACCGAAAATTCGAACCGACCCTATTGTCGAGAGGTTAAATTTAGTTGAAGAAGAAAACAATTTCTTGAAGGAAAAAATAAAAAAAAATTGAGGAGGAGAAGATGATATTGGAGTTGCATGTTGCGGATGTCGTCGATTATCACAAGATCAAGATGGATGCAGTGTGCTTGAAGATTAGAAAATATGCCATTTATACCGAGGCTTGGTATCATTATGCCGTTGGATCAATTGTTATCTTGGTTGCGATTATGATCGCATTTGTTTTCACATTGAAATGTTTTACATAGTTTCAATGTATGATTTAATTAATTATATGCTCTGGAGAGCTATATGTTGTTCAACGAGAACTATGTATGTGTTTGGTATCGTTGCAGAAAATAAAAAAATTTCTACGCATCACCAAGATCAATCTATGGAGTCATCTAGCAACAAGAGAGATAGGAGTGCATCTACATACCCTTGTAGATCGCGAGCAGAAGCATTCAAGAGAACGGGGTTGATGGAGTCGTACTCGTCGTGATCCAAATCACCGAAGATCCTAGTGCCGAACGGATGGCACCTCCGCGTTCAACACTCGTATGGTTGGGAGAGACGTCTCCTCCTTCTTGTTCCAGCAAGGGGGAAGGAGAGGTTGATGGAGATCCAGCAGCACCACGGCGTGGTGGTGGAAGTAGCGGGGATCTCGGCAGGGCTTCGCCAAGCTCAGCGAGAGGGATAGGTGTTACGAGGGGAGAGGGAGGTGCCAGGGGCTTGGGTGGGCAGCCCTCCCTCCCCCCCTCTTTATATAGGGGCCCTGGGGGGGGCCCCAGCCCCCTAGAGATCCAATCTCAAGGGAGGGGGCGGCCAAAGGGGGGAACTTGCCCCTAGTCGTGGGCGCCCCCACCCCTGTGGTTTCCGACCCTAGGCGCAAGGGGAGGCCCAAGGGGGGCGCACTAGCCCACCAGGGGCTGGTTCCCTTCCCACTTCAGCCCATGGGGCCCTCCGGGATAGGTGGCCCCACCCGGTGGACCCCCGGGACCCTTCCGGTGGTCCCGGTACAATACCGGTGACCCCCGAAACTTTCCCGGTGGCCGAAACTGGCCTTCCTATATACAAATTTTTACCTCCGGACCATTCCGAAACTCCTCATGACGTCCGGGATCTCATCCGGGACTCCGAACAACTTTCGGGTTACCGCATACTAATATCTCTACAACCCTAGCGTCACCGAACCTTAAGTGTGTAGACCCTACGGGTTCGGGAATCATCTTGAACATGACCGAGACAACTCTCCGGCCAATAACCAACAGCGGGATATGGATACCCATGTTGGCTCCCACATGTTCCACGATGATCTCATCGGATGAACCACGATGTCGAGGATTCAAGTAATCCCATATACAATTCCCTATGTCAATCGTTACATTACTTGCCCGAGATTGGATCGTCGGTATCCCAATACCTCGTTCAATATCGTTACCGGCAAGTCACTTTACTCGTCACGTAATGCATGATCCCGTGACCAACCACTTGGTCACATTGAGCTCATTATGATGATGCATCACCGAGTGGGCCCAGAGATACCTCTCTGTCATACGGAGTGACAAATCCCAGTCTCGATCCGTGTCAACCCAACAGACACTTTCGGAGATACCTGTAGTATACCTTTATAGCCACCCAGTTACGTTGTGACGTTTGGTGTACACCCAAAGCACTCCTACGGTATCCGGGAGTTACACGATCTCATGGTCTAAGGGAATGATACTTGACATTAGAAAAGCTCTAGCAAACGAACTACACGATCTTGTGCTATGCTTAGGATTGGGTCTTGTCCATCACATCATTCTCCTAATGATGTGATCCCGTTATCAATGACATCCAATGTCCATAGTCAGGAAACCATGATTATCTGTTGATCAACGAGCTAGTCAACTAGAGGCTCACTAGGGACATGTTGTGGTCTATGTATTCACACATGTATTACGATTTCCGGATAAAAAATTATAGCATGAATAATAGACAATTATCATAAACAAGGAAATATAATAATAATCTTTTTATTATTGCCTCTAGGGCATATTTCCAACAGTCGCCCACTTGCACTAGAGTCAATAATCTAGTTACATTGTGATGAATCAAACACCATAGAGTTCTCGTGTTGATCATGTTTTTCTCGCGGAAGAGGTTTAGTCAACGGATCTGCGACATTCAGATCCGTATGCACTTTGCAAATATCTATGTCTCCATCTTGAACATTTTCACGAATGGAGTTGAAGCGACTCTTGATGTGCCTGGTCTTCTTGTGAAACATGGGCTCCTTGGCAAGGGAAATAGCTCTAGTGTTGTCACAGAAGAGAGTGATCGGCCCCGATGCATTGGGTATGACTCGTAGGTTGGTGATGAACTCCTTCATCCATATTGCTTCATGTGCTGCCTCCGAGGCTGCCATGTACTCCGCTTCACATGTAGATCCCGCCACGATGCTTTGCTTGCAACTACATCAGCTTACTGCCCCACCATTCAAAATATACACGTATCCGGTTTGTGACTTAGATTCATCCAGATCTGTGTCGAAGCTAGCGTCGACATAACCCTTTACGACGAGCTCTTCGTCACCTCCATAAACGAGAAACATATCCTTAGTCCTTTTCAGGTACTTCAGGATATTGTTGACCGCTGTCCAGTGTTCCATGTCGGGATTACTTTGGTACCTTCCTACCAAACTTACGGCAAGGTTTACATCAGGTCTGGTACACAGCATGGCATACATAATAGACCCTATAGCCGAGGCATAGGGGATGACACTCATCTTTTCTCTATCTTCTGCCGTGGTCGGGCATTGAGCCGAGCTCAATTTCACACCTTGCAACACAGGAAAGAACCCCTTCTTGGACAGATCCATATTGAATTTCTTCAATATCTTATCAAGGTATGTGCTTTGTGAAAGACCTATGAGGCGTCTCGATCTATCTCTATAGATCTTGATGCCTAATATGTAAGCAGCTTCTCCAAGGTCCTTCATTGAAAAACACTTATTCAAGTAGGCCTTAATGTTGTCCAAAAGTTCTATATCATTTCCCATCAAAAGTATGTCATCTACATATAATATGAGAAATGCTACAGAGCTCCCACTCACTTTCTTGTAAACGCATGCTTCTCCATAAGTCTGCGTAAACCCAAACGCTTTGATCATTTCATCAAAGCGAATGTTCGAACTCCGAGATGCTTGCACCAGCCCACAAATGGATCGCTGGAGCTTCCATGCCTTGTTAGCATTCTTAGGATCGACAAAACCTTCCGGCTACATCATATACAGTTCTTCCTTAAGATAGCCGTTAAGGAATGCCGTTTTGACGTCCATTTGCCATATCTCATAATCATAGTATGCGGCAATTGCTAACAAGATTCAGACGGACTTCAGCTTCGCTACGGGAGAGAAAGTCTCATCGTAGTCAACCCCTTGATCTTGCGATAACCCTTAGCGACAAGTCGAGCTTTATAGATGGTAACATTACCATCCGCGTCCGTCTTCTTCTTATAGATCCATTTGTTTTCTATCGCTCGCCGATCATCGGGCAAGTCTGTCAAAGTCCATACTTTGTTTTCATACATGGATCCTATCTCGGATTGCTTGGCCTCTAGCCATTTGTTGGAATCTGGGCCTGCCATCGCTTCTTCATAGTTCGAAGGTTCACCGTTTTCTAACAACATGATTTCCAGGACAGGGTTGCCGTACCATTCTGGTGTGGAACGTGTCCTTGTGGACCTTCGAAGTTCAGTAGCAACTTGATCCGAAGTACCTTGATCATCATCATTAACTTCCTCTCTAGTCGGTGCAGGCACCACAGGAACATCTTCCTGAGCTGCGCTACTTTCCGGTTCAAGAGGCAGTACTTCATCGAGTTCTACTTTCCTCCCACTTATTTCTTTTGAGAGAAACTCTTTCTCCAGAAAGGACCCGTTCTTGGCAACAAAGATCTTGCCTTCGGAGATAAGGTAGAAGGTATACCCAATGGTTTCCTTAGGGTATCCTATGAAGACGCATTTTCCAGACTTGGGTTCGAGCTTTTCAGGTTGAAGTTTCTTGACATAAGCATCGCATCCCCAAACTTTTAGAAACGACAGCTTAGGTTTCTTCCCAAACCATAATTCATACGGTGTTGTCTCAATGAATTCAGACGGTGACCTATTTAAAGTGAATGTTGTTGTCTCTAGAGCGTATCCCCAAAATGATAGCGGTAAATTGGTGAGTGACATCATAGATCGCACCATATCCAATAGAGTGCGGTTACGACGTTCAGACACACCGTTACGCTGAGGTGTTCCAGGCGACGTGAGTTGTGACACTAGTAGAAAAGGGGCCTATTGACCCGGTTGGTGAGGGCCTTTAGTCCCGGTTCATGAACCGGGACTAAAGGGTCGGTACTAATACCCTGGCCCTTTAGTCCCGGTTCTATCCAGAAACGGGAATGATAGGCCTCCACGTGGCCTGTCCGCCGAGCCCAGGCAGAGGGTTTTGGTCCCGGTTGGTGGCACCAACCGGGACCAATAGGCTTCCACGCGTCAGCATTTCTATGGCTCTGGTTTTTGTTTTTTTTTTGAAAGGGGGATGGGGGTTTGGGGGGTTTTGGGGGGTTAATTTAGGTGTTTCATATATTGTGCTATAGCTAGCTAATTAATAGAGAAAAGTGTCCTTTCTTTTGTCCATGCTTGGTCGACTTCATTACTATACATACGTATAGAGAGGACTAGCTAGACACGCTAGCTAGCTAGTAATTAAGCAAACAGAAGATCGTCATGAACATATATGCATACAGAGAAGTGATATCGACCACCTCTCCTTCTCCGAGAGATTGGTCGAACAACAAGTTCTCGTATATCTATCCGACACTACCGCTACATATATACAATAATTATCTTTTTACAATACGGACGCGTGGTCCACATAGTATTCTCCGTCTTCAGCGATCACGTGGTCAAGAAAGAATGCCGCCAATTCCTCTTGAATTGCTCGCATGCGATCTGGTGCTAGGAGTTCATCCCGCTTCGAAACATCTAATTTTGAGAAAGGGGTCAATATATATATATATATATATATATATATATATATATATATATATATATATATATGTATGAATGAAACTCAACACAAATGATGGTAATAAAATAAAATTGTGAATATTTTTATTTACGCACTTCATATTGTTTGTCGGAGTAGCCCCCCTCACAGGTCGTGTGGCGGATGGACTCGCAAACGTAGTATCCACAGAAATCATTCCCTTGTTCCTGCCACAACCACTTTACAAGAAACAGAGGTCAATCAAACTGATAATTAGCAAACATGCTAAATGGTATTGATGAAACTAGCGCCTGAATCACTAGGAGATGCGCGTGGAATATGCTACTATATAGTACTTACTTTCGGGTATCTAAATTGCAGCTTCTTCGGTAGTCCCGAGCTTTTTGGTGAATTTTCCCCAAGCCCTGCCATACAAAGAAAACAATTACTTGATATCAGAAATGAACAAAGTTGCTGATATGGTGGATAATGATCGATTTAACTTACTTCTCGAGCATTTCAGTCATGTCCGCATACTCCTTGGGATCTCTTCGTCTCGAGTCTAACACAGTTACTACTCCCTGCTCAAGCTTAATCTCTAGGAGAATATAGTGGTACCTGCGCACGCATGCATAACTCATCAATATTACATTACTATAACCTGGACTAATAAGGGAAACCGAATATGCCACAAGACAGTAACACTTACGGCGTAGTTGTAAGGAAAGAGTATTATATTTTTGTGTTCATTTATTTCCAACGATCGTAGCAAGTTGGCCTCGGTTTCGTCGACGATATTTAACCTCATTTGCATCTATGAGATATGTGTTAATGATCCCAATATCACCCACTTGTCTTTTCTTCATTTCGGCGATCTTCAATCTGCATAATATAGTGAGGATATTTATAAATACATGCAATGAAAGAGCTGAGTTATATAGAGATACTTAATGACAGAAGTAGTACTACTTACAGACAGTAACAGGTGATCGTTGCTTTATCGAGGGCCAATTGATTGAAAAACTGATAGAACTCCTCAAATGGAATAGGCAACAGTTCAATTCCAAGGAGGTCATGCTCCTTTTTAACTCTCACATACAAAGTACTCCTCCCCTCAGACTCTTTGCAGGTTTTCATGTACCAATCATGCAATCTTCGCATCATCATTGATAGAGAGCTTTCATCTTTGTGAGAGGCTTCCCGTACTCGTATCTTTGTATCTGCACCTCCAAGAAATCATAATGTACATCGTCGGGCAGGTAATCTGCAGGATTGCCATAACCGGGCACCATCCTCGGATCGACGATGTCGCTTAGCGAGCACCTTGAGCGGGGCACGATTGCTTCGCTTGTTCGCCGAGCTGGGCAATTTTTTCCCAGCTCATCGTTCTTTCATCCTTTGATCACCGACAGTACTTCCCGATCTCTCCGCCCGGCAAATGCCTTTCCAATAATGCGCTCATAGTTGCCTTTGGCGGAGACTTGTGTGGTTTTGTCGGGGCAGCGAGTGCGCCGCTTTCACGGAAACCAGTCATCCACTTCGATGCGCGATCTTCGCGTTTCCTCCTCGCTCCTCTCAGACGGTAACTTCTCCGGAGTCTTCAGAGAAGGACCGAATCTATATCTCCTCCCGCCTTTGGCTGTCTTGCTAGACGCGGCAGAGCAGACGGAGCGGATGTCTTCTTTCCTTGCTTACGAGGCGGAGGAGAAGGACTACGACGCGCCGGAGCAGTCGGAGCGGCGGCGGGTCTCTTCCGCCCTTGCTGACGAGGCGGAGAAGGAGGAGGCTGGCTGCTCGGGCGCGCCGGTGCAGGCGGAGAAGGAGACGGAGTGCCGCCACGCGCCGGAGAAGGAGCCGGCCGAGTGCCCTGATCGTCACTCGCCGGAGGAGGAGGCGCTGGAGGAGGCGGAGTGCCTGACTTCGCCCGGAGGAGGAGGAGGAGGCGGAGGCGTCCAGTTCGGAAGGTTGATGAGATCCTTCCGCCATAGGCATGGAGTCTTCGTGAGCAGTAACCCAGCCGATACTCCCTGCTCACCGGTAGGGTGGTTAAGCGGGAGGTCCTCAAATCCCTCCGTTATTTCATCGACCATCACCTTAGCATATCCTTCGGAATCGGCGGCGGTGAAAAGTTGAGTCGGGTTTAGTAGGATAAACAGAGCCAACAGCCGCCTTGACCTTCAAATTGCTCCATTGCGCCATAAGGTGGTAATGTTCAGCATCCGTGATAGCATCCACGGGATAGCTGGCGAGGAGCCGTCAAGGCATGTTGCTCTGGCTGAAGCAGCTCGGTGGAAGCCACGCTGCTTCTCCGCTGAGATGGCGGGGTAACCGGGGAAACTTGGCAGGTCGTTTGTTGTGATCTGCTGCTTCTCGTTCCTCTTCTCGTTCCTCTAGCCCCATTACCCTTTCGTGCAGCGCTTGCATTAGGCTCTGCTCTAGTTTCTTCCTCCTCTCATGGGTTTTGTAACCCCTGCGTCAGGAAATCCAGCCTTCCACGAACGGAGCTGGCGTGCCTCTGTCCGTCCGGGGTGCTCGGGATTCCCGAGGGCCATTGTGAGCTCGCCCTTCTCCTCGTCTGAACGAACTTCCCTTGCTGCTTGCTTCGATATAATGCTTAAGCCTCTTGACTGGTATGTCCAATTGTTCGTCCGTCCAAATGCACTTCCCTGTTATAGGGTCCAAGGATCCGCCGGCCCGAAGAACCAAGTCCGCAGCAGTCTGGCCAGTTCATTGTCTACGTTCGATCCCTTTATCAAGCAGATCATTCTCAGCCTTGGCCCACTTAGGCCGGGCTACGAGGTAGCCACCAATTTCGTCACGATGGTGAAGCTTCTTCTTCGCAGCATTTCTCTTGTTTGTCGCCGACATCTTTTTACTCTTTTCCGATGTCTTGTAGGCCACAAATGCGGGCGATCATCTACGATCTTCTCATATTTGCCCTTGAATTCTGGTGTCTCATTTTTCGACATACGTATTGAGTTCTTTCTTCCAATTCCTGAATAGTTCTGCCATCTTCTTAAGAGCAAAAGACTTGATTAATGGCTCTATTACTGGCTTCTCGGATCATCCTCTAGCGGTAGGGTAAAATTTGACTTCAGCTCGGTCCAAAGATCATTTTTCTGCATATCATTGACACAAGACACCTCGGGGTCTTCGTTCTTAGGCTTATACCATTGGTGGATGCTGATCGGGATCTTGTCCCTAACGAGAACCCCGCGACCGAGCAACAAATGCCTTCTTTGTCCGGTAGGGTTCAATCGGTTGGCCGTCGCCTTGCGATTTGTATGATCTCAAACTTTTCATCCGAGCTCAACTTTTCTTGGGCCTCTTCTCTTTACCGAAGTTGTGCTCGATTCGGAGGGCTAGAAAAAAGAACAAAGACGAGAGTTAATTAATATATGTACATACCGAAACAAAGACGAGAGCTAGTCAGCACAGGCTTAACTAATATATATACCTGTCCGGACTCGGTTTGGTGATCACCGGAGCCGTCCTCACGGTCTACTTCTTCACCCTCTCCTTCTTGCACCGGCATTGGGTCATCGAAGCCATGTAAATCATAGCCAGCTGCTTCTTCACCCTCTCCTTCCATACCATCGTTGTCATTGAGAAACATCAACGAGCATACGGCATCACTTCCTTGTGCGATTATGTCCCTCAAAAACACTTCTTGTGCTTCATCTCGGGGGGTGTCCATAGTTTCTACAAATATTTACAACATGGCAATTATTATTCAAACATGACAGATATGGATATATTAGTGGCAAACGTAGAACTAGCTAGCTAATCACAATAAGGAATCATATTAGTGGCCTCGATGCTCGCTTCTCTAGGGTTTGGGGTGGCCTCGACAACGCTTCAAGGGTTAGGGGTGGCCTCGAGAACGCTTCAAGGAGGGTAATATCGACCCCCCACGTGTTGAAGCTATCGGGAGGGTCGGCGTTGAACACTACATCTATGTCCCACAAGTGACGTGGGCATCGGCGCCCTTGTAGGGTAGAGGGTCGTGGATTCGGTGATCGAGGTCGAGGTCGAGGATCACCGAGGTCGGGAGGTTGCCTAGTGTCAAAGGATTCAACAAAACCATGTCTTCATCATGCGAAAGTAACAGGTGCATGATGGTGCGAAGCTCTCCAAAGTTATTTTGAGCGGAATCCCGGATAGGATAATTCACTTTACGGTACAAAGTTCAGCAAGAACCTTCCGAATATCGTTATTTGAAAGGCCTTTTCTGAAATTAGGTACAAAAGGCAAATTATCCTATCCGGACTCCATTCGAATAACTTTGAGGACTTTCGACCATCATGCCATGGTTACTTCGGCTAATGATGAAGCCATGGATTTCTTCAATACTTTGACACTAGGAACCTCTCGACCCTCGGCGATCCTCGACCCTTGAACCTCGACCACTCGAACCCTCGACCCCTAGGCGACCACGAACCCTCGATCCCTCGACCCTAGAACCCTCGATCTCTCGACAACGCTTCAAGGGGGTAATATCGACAACGACGAGATACATACACGGGAAATTAATGTTATCGGGGAGGGGGGTATATGGACCCCCCCCCTCGTGTTGAAGTTATCGGGAGGGGTATATCGACGATGACAGAGGAGAAGATCGAAGAAAAAAAAGAAGAAAAAAAAGAGGAGAAGAAGAAAGGAATAGAGGAGAAGAAGAAAAAATAGAATATTTTCTATTTTTCTTCCTCTCTCTATTTCTTTCTTCTTCTCCTCTTCTTTTCTTCTTTTTCCTCTTCTTATTGATTTCTCCTCTTCTTCCTCTCCTCTTCTACTCCTTTCTTCCTCTTCTTATTTTCCTTTTTCATCTCCTTCTTTTTCTTCTTCTTCCTTCTTTCTAGCTATATATATAAAACTTTTCTAAAAATTAAACTTTTTCATATATAAAACTTTTCTTCTTCTTCCTTCTTCCTTCTCTTCCTTCTTCCTAAATATATAAAACTTTTCTAACAATGAAACTAACCTAAAATACATACATTCATACAAAAACATGTAAAAAATACATAAATACATATATGAACATACATAAGAAATACATATATCTAAAAAAATGCATATATGAACATACATAAGAAATACATATATCTAAAAAAATACACACATCTAAAAAAACGGCGGCGGCGGCCGGGCCGGCAGGGGCGCGGGGTGCTCACAAGGGCGTCATCGGGGCAGGCAGGCGGCGGGCGGCGTCTGGGCGGTAGCGGGAGTGGCGGCGGCGGCGTCGGCGGGGCGGCGATGGGCGGCGGCAGCGTCGGCTGGCGCCGTGGAGATGACCGCGACAGCGTGGGGTGTGGCGCGGCAGCGTCGCTGGGCGGCGGGTGGTGACACGGGCGCGGGCGGCGGCGAAGCGGCGCGGCGTCGGCGGGTGTGAATCGGGCAACTGGCGGCGTCGTCGCTGGCAACTGCAGAGATGAAGTGAAAAACTCTAAGTGTTTTCTTATATAGCAAGGGCATTAGTCGGTTCGTGGCACCAACCGGGACTAATGCTACTAATCGGTTGGTGCCACCAACCGGGACCAAAGGCCAATTTTCAGCAGCCCAAAGGGCGGGAAGCGGCGGCCTTTGGTCGGTTGGCACCAGCCGGGACTAAAGGTGGGCAATAGTCCCGGTTGGTGCCACGAACTGGTACCAATGCCCCCTTTAGTCCCGGTTGGTGCCACCAACCGGGACCAAAGGCCTTGTGCTGCCCCGTGCCATAATGTTTAGTCCCACCTCGCTAGTTGAGAGGGAGCCGCACCAGTTTAGAAGGTGCGGTGCTCCTTCCCTCTCGAGGACCACTCTAAAGCAGGCTTACGGGCCTAAACGAGCAATATGTGCTGTGGGCCTCTTGGGCCTCAGCGAACTGAATCCTAGCCCATGGTAGGGTTTCTAGTCGTATTTAGGCCGTGGGTGCCCAGTAGGTGGCACTTTTTTTTTTTTTTTTGTTTTATTTGTTGCTTTATTTAGTTTAGTTTGGTTTTGGTTTATTTTTCTTTTGGTCTTTTGCTTTATTTTTTAATTCTTTTTGCTTTTAGTTTTAGAAAAATTATAAACTTTCTGTTAGTGCCATTAGTTTTCAAATTTGAAAACTCTTTTTTGTTTTCTTTGTTGCTTTATTTTTTCTACTTACAACAAAATACTTATTGTTGCTATTTTTATTTTTTTCAGTTTTTGTTCTGTTTTTCTGCATTATTTAGTTTTTGTTGTTTTTTGCTTTATTTTTTAATTCTTTTTGCTTTTAGTTTTAGAAAAATTATAAACTTTCTGTTAGTGCCATTAGTTTTCAAATTTGAAAACACTTTTTTGTTTTCTTTGTTGCTTTATTTATTTTATTTTGTTTACGCTTACAACAAAGCGGTGTGTAGAGGGACGGGCTTATAAACGGTGTGAGCGCCCTTGATTTGGCGAGGTTTTCAAATTCATAGTTTTCAAATGAACTCTGAAAAAGTTGGCATAGCATGTGCATGTACAAAGCGGACAATGGTATCATACTAAATCTGCATTACAAAGTTGGCATGGTATCATCATAATAGTTGCGGGAGAAAGTCTTCACTTTTTCTTCGATTGTGTCGTTTGCTTGTTGTGCCGTAACCATGGATAATCTTCATCGTTTATCAGGATGGTTGGGTCAGCCTTGACTTTGAAGGGAATTTCATGAAACTTTTCATACTCTTGAGACATATACATCTTGCCCTCCACTCCCGTGGATGTCCCTTTTTCCTAAAAGAACTATGTGGCGCTTTGGCTCATTGTATGATGTATTCGCTTCCTTATCTTTTCTTTTCCTCGGTCTGGTAGACATGTCCTTCACATAGATAACCTGTGCCACATCATTGTCTAGGATGAACGGTTCGTCGGTGTACCCAAGATTTTTCAGATCCACTTTGTTGTCATTCCGTCTTGTGGGTCTACCTGCACTTCGCCCCGCCTCTGACAATTGACCCACTTGCACTTAAACAAAGGGACCTTAAAATCTACTCCGTAGTCAAGTTCCCATATGTCTACTATGTAACCATAATATGTGTCATTTCCTTGTCGGTTGCTGCATCAAAGCGGACACCGCTGTTTTGGTTGGTGCTCTTTTCATCTTGGTCAATCGTGTAAAATGTATTCCCATTTATCTCGTATCCTTTCCAAATCATTACAGTCGAAGATGGTCCCCTGGACAACAAGTACAGCTCATCACAAACAGTGATGTCACCTCTGAGACGTGTTTCCAACCAACTGCTGAAAGTCCTGATGTGTTCACATGTAGTGTGGCATCATAACCCCTATTTCTCCGTGCCTCGTCCAAACATTATAGTGTGGCATGAAACCCTTGTAAAGCAGGTGGGTGTGAAGGATTTTCCGGTCAGAGTAAGACTTCATATTCCCACATATAGGGCATGGACGACACATAAAACCATTCTGCTTGTTTGCCTCAGCCACTTTGAGAAAATCATGCACGCCCTTAATGTACTCGGAGGTGTGTCTGTCACCGTACATCCATTGCCGGTTCATCTGCGTGCATTATATATAATTAAGTGTGTCAAAAATCATTACAGAACATCATGAATAGATAATTAAGTGACCAAATTAATAGAAGTTCATCATCACATAAAAACCAAAGTACATACATAGTTCTCATCTAACAACATAAAGCTCTGCGAGCATCTAAATTAATTAAACCATACATTGAAACTATGTAAAACATTTCAATGCGAAAACAAATACGATCATAATCGCAACCAAGGTAACAACTGATCCAACGGCATAATGATACCAAGCCTCGGTATGAATGGCATATTTTCTAATCTTTCTCATCTTCAAGCGCATTGCATCCATCTTGATCTTGTGATCATCGGCGACATCCATAACATGCGACTCCAATATCATCTTCTCCTCCTCAAGTTTTTTATTTTTCCTTCAAGAAATTGTTTTCTTCTTCAACTAAATTTAACCTCTCGACAATAGGGTCGGTTGGAATTTCGGTTCAACAACCTCCTAGATAAATAAAATCTATGTCACGTTGGTGGCATAATTTTCATAAACAATAAATGAACCAATAGTTATGAAAAGATAATATATACCACATCCGAATCATAGACAGGACGAGGCCGACGGGGGCGGATACCAAAACCATCGCACTATATAAGATGCAATAATACAAGTAAGAAAATAATACAAGTATCTATCTAAACAAACAAGTAATAATATTTTTCCTTTCAGAAAGAAGATAAGAACAAGAGGCTCACCACGGTGGTGCCGGCGATGAGATCGGCGCGGGTGATCGACGGCGATGAAAGGCAGGGGCCAGGCGTGACGGACCGCTAAACCTAGATAAATATTGAGGAAAATGGAGCTTGGCGGTCGAGCTTGGAGAGGAGAAACCTTAAGTAGTGTGGCTCGGGCAATCCATCGAACACCTTGTGTGCATAGGAGGTGAGCTAGAGCACCACCAAGCCCTCTCCCCCTCGGCCAGAAAAAACAGAGCAGTGTGCTCTGCTCTTGCGCGAGGGGCTATATATAGGCAGCACCATTAGCCCCGGTTGGTGGCTTGAACCGGGACTAAAGGGAAGCCTTTGGTCCTGGTTCATGCCACCAACTGGGACTAATAGTGGTGGGCCAGGAGCCAGGACCATTGGTCCCGGTTCGTCCCACAAACCGGGACCAAAAGGTCCGGACGAACCGGGATCAATGGCCCACGTGGCCCGGCCGGCCCCCTGGGCTCACGAACCGGGGCAAATAGCTCCATTGGTCCCGGTTCTGGATTGAACCGGGACTAATGGGCTAAACTGGCCTGGACGAAAGCCCTGTTTCCTACTTGTGTGAGACGATTCCACATTTCCTTAAGTGCGTACCAAATTCGTGACTTAAATATTCTCCTCCACGATATGATCGTAAAAACTTTATTTTTCGGTCACGTTGATTCTCTACCTCATTCTGAAATTCCTTTAACTTTTCAAAGGTCTCAGACTTGTGTTTCATCGAGTAAACATACCCATATCTATGTTGGGGAACGTTGCAGAAAATAAAAAATTTCCTACGGTTTCACCAAGATCAATCTATGAGTTCATCTAGCAATGAGAGAGAGGAGTGCATCTACATACCCTTGTAGATCAAGCGGAAGCGTTCAAGAGAACGGGGTTGAGGGAGTCGTACTCATCATGATCCAAATCACCGATGATCCTAGTGCTGAACGGACAGCACCTCCGTGTTCAACACACGTACGGTTGAGGAAGACGTCTCTTCCTTCTTGATCCAGCAAGGGGGGAGGAGAGGTTGATGAAGATCCAGCAGCACGACGGCGAGGTGGTGGATGCAGCAGCGATCTCGGCAGGGCTTCGCCAAGCTTCTGCGAGAGGGAGAGGCGTAGCAAGGGGAGAGGAAGGCGCCAAGAGCATGGGTGCGGCTGCCCTCCCTCCCCCCTCTTTATATAGGGCCCCTAGGGGGGCGGCGGCCCTAGGAGATGCAATCTCCTAGGGGGGCGGCGGCAAAGGGGGTGGCTTGCCCCCCAAGCCAGGTGGAGGCGCCCCCCACCCCTACGGTTTCCCAACCCTAGGCGCAGGGGGCCCAAGGGGGCGCACCAGCCCACCAGGGGCTGGTTCCCCTCCGACTTGAGCCCATGGGGCCCTCCGGGATAGGTGGCCCCACCCGGTGGACCAATACCGGTGACCCCCGAAACTTTCCCGACGGCCGAAACCTGACTTCCTATATATAATTCTTTACCTCCGGACAATTCCGGAACTCCTTGTGACGTCCGGGATCTCAACCGGGACTCCCAACAACTTTCGGGTTACTGCATACTCATATCTTCTACAACCCTAGCGTCACCTAGCCTTAAGTGTGTACACCCTACGGGTTCAGGAGACATGCAGACATGACCGAGATGCCTCTCCGATCAATAACCAACAGCGGGATCTGGATAACCATGTTGGCTCTTACATGCTCCTCGATGATCTCATCGGATGAACCACGATGTCGAGGATTCAAGCAACCACGTATACAATTCCCTTTGTCAATCGGTACGTTACATGCCCGAGATTCAATCGTCGGTATCCCAATACCTCGTTTAATCTCGTTACCGACAAATCACTTTACTCGTACCATAATGCATGATCCCGTGACCAGACACTTGGTCACATTGAGCTCATTATGATGATGCATTACCGAGTGGGCCTAGAGATACCTCTCCGTCATACAGAGTGATAAATCCCAGTCTCGATTCATGCCAACCCAACATACACTTTCGGAGATACCCGTAGTGTACCTTTATAGTCACCCAGTTACCTTGTGACGTTTGGCACACCCAAAGCACCCCTACGGTATCCAGCAGTTGCACAATATCATGGTCTAAGGAATTGATACTTGACATTTGGAAAATCTCTAGAAAAACGAACTACACGATCTTTGTGCCACGCTTAGGATTGGGTCTTGTCCATCACATCATTCTCCTAATGATGTTATCCCGTTATCAATGACATCCAATGTCCATAGTCAGGAAGCCATGACGATCTGTTGATCAACGAGCTAGTCAACTAGAGGATCACTAGGGACATGTTGTGGTCTATGTATTCACACGTGTATTACGATTTCCGGATAACACAATTATAGCATGAATAACAGACAGTTATCATGAACAAAAAATATAATAATAACCATTTTATTATTGCCTCTAGGGCATATTCCCAAAATCTACTCAAATCATCAGTGACGGTGAGAACATAACGATAGCCACCGCGAGCCTCAATGCTCATTGGACTGCACACATCAGTATGTATAATTTCCAATAAGTTGGTTGCTCGCTCCATTGTTCCAGAGAACAGAGTCTTTGTCATTTTACCCATGAGGCATGGTTCGCACATGTCAAATGATTCGAAATCAAGAGACTCCAAAAGTCCATCTGTATGGAGCTTCTTCATGCGTTTGACACCAATGTGACTAAGGCGGCAGTGCCACAAATATGTGGGACTATCATTATCAATCTTACATCTTTTGGTATTCACACTATGAATATGTGTAACATCACGTTCGAGATTCATTAAGAATAAACCATTGACCAGCGGGGCATGACCATAAAATATATCTCTAATATAAATAGAAGAACCATTATTCTCGGATTTAAATGAGTAGCCATCTCGCATTAAACGAGATCCAGATACAATGTTCATGCTCAAAGCTGGCACTAAATAACAATTATTGAGGTTTAAAGCTAATACCGTAGGTAAATGTAGAGGTAGCGTGCCGACGGCGATCACATCGACCTTGGAACCATTCCCGACGCCGCATCGTCACCTCGTCGCCGCCCGATCTCCGTTTATTCCGCAGCTCCTGTTTTCAGTTACAAATATGAGCAACTGCACTGGTATCAAATACCCAGGAGCTACTACGAGTACTGGTATGGTACACATCAATTACATGTATATCACATATACCTTTGGTGTTGCCGGCCTTCTTGTCCGCTAAGTACTTGGGGCAGTTCCGCTTCCAGTCTCCGCTTCCCTTGCAATAAAAGCACCCAGTCTCATGTTTGGGTCCATGATTTGGCTTCTTCCCGGCAACTGGCTCACCGGGCGCGGCAACTCCCTTGCCGTCCTTTTTGAAGTTCTTCTTACCCTTGCCTTTCTTGAAACTAGTGGTTTTATTGACCATCAACACTTGATGTTCCTTTTTGATTTCTACCTCCGCTGATTTCAGCATTGAAAATACCTCAGGAATAGTTTTCACCATCCCCCGCATATTTTAGTTCATCACAAAGCTCTTGTAGCTAGGTGGGAGCGACTGAAGGATTCTGTCAAGGACCGAATCATCCGGGAGGTTAATATCCAGCTGGGACAAGCGGTTGTGCAACCCAGACATTTTGAGTATGTGCTCACTGACAGAACTTTTTTCCTCCATCTTACAACTGTAGAACTTGTCGGAGACTTCATATCTCGACCGGGCATGAGCTTGGAAAACCATTTTCAGCTCTTGAACATCTCATATGCTCCGTGTTGCTCAAAAGCGCTTTTGGAGCCCGGTTCTAAGCTGTAAAGCATGCCGCACTGAACGAGGGAGTAGTCATCAACACGCAACTGACAGGCGTTCATAACGTCTTGAGTTGCTGGGAAAACGGGTGCTTCACCTAGCGGTGCATCTAGGACATATGCTGTTTCGGTAGCTATGAGGATGATCCTCAGGTTCTGGACCCAGTCCGTGTAGTTGCTGCCATCGTCTTTCAACTTAGTTTTCTCTAGGAACGCGTTGAAGTTGAGGGCATCATTAGCGTGGGCCATTTGATCTACAAGACATATTGCAAACATTTTAGACTAAGTTCATGATAATTAAGTTCATCTAATCAAATTATTTAATGAACTCCCACTCAGATAGACATCCCTCTAGTCATCTAAGTGATCCATGATCCGAGTCAACTAGGCTGTGTCCGATCATCACGTGAGATGGACTAGTCATCATCGGTGAACATCTTCATGTTGATCGTATCTTCTATATGACTCATGTTCGACCTTTCGGTCTCTTGTGTTCCGAGGCCATGTATGTACATGCTAGGCTCGTCAAGTCAACCTAAGTGTTTTGCATGTGTAAATCTGTCTTACACCCGTTGTATGTGAACGTTAGAATCTATCACACCCGATCATCACGTGGTGCTTCGAAACTAAGAACTTTCGCAACAGCACTCAGTTAGGGGGAATACTTTCTTGAAATTATTATGAGGGATCATCTTATTTACTACAGTTATTCTAAGCAAATAAGATGCAAAAACATGATAAACATCACATGCAATCAAATAGTGACATGATATGGCCAATATCATTTTGCTCCTTTTGATCTCCATCTTCGGGGCGTCATGATCATCATCGTCACCGGCATGACACCATGATCTCCATCATCATGATTTCCATCATCAGGATCTCCATCACCGTGTCTTCATGATGTTGTCACGCCAACGATTACTTTCTACTACTATGGCTAACGGTTTAGCAATAAAGTAAAGTAATTACATGGCGTTTATTCAATGACACGCAGGTCATACAATAATTAAGACAACTCCTATGGCTCCTGCCGGTTGTCATACTCATCGACATGCAAGTCGTGATTCCTATTACAAGAACATGATCAATCTCATACATCAGATATATATCATTCATCACATCCTTTTTGGCCGTATCACATCACAAGGCATATGCTCACTACTAGGAAAAGGGCTACTAGTGGCGCACCAGTTTTGCCTACTAATGGCGCACTACTGGTGCGCCACTAGTACCACGCCACTAGTATTTTTTTACTAATGGCGCACCACAGGTGCGCCATTAGTATAGCCCACGGTGCGCCATTAGTATGCCTCCCAGGGGGCCATATGTACCCATGTGCTTCGGCATACTAATGGCGCACTGTGTTGTGATGCGCCATTAGTATCCTTTGGCATACTAGTGGCGCACTGAGTTGTGATGCGCCATTAGTATCCTTTGGCATACTAAGGGTGCACTGTGGGGTGATGCGCCATTAGAATTAATATTAGGTTTTTTTTGTTTTTTTTTGATTTTTTCACAGGTTACAAAATATATTATTTGACAGAATATAGACAGCACCACACAGCAACAGCAGATTCATCGAATACAATAGAAGGTAAGTCCCCGAATACAATTCATCATATTAGTCTCCGAATACAATTCATCATATTAGTCTCCGAATACAAAAGACCGAACGAAGATAGAACATTACAAGTCTCAGAGACCGCAAGTAGCGAGTTTGTCTTCACATTACAAGTCGATATCGATCATCTAAACTACCATCACATAGAAGAGAGCTGTGGTCATCACGATGAGCATCACCGCGATGAAACTGGTCTTCACCCGGTTCCTCCAACGCTCCCTCCTCTCTCCCGCTAGATAGCGGGCGTATCTAGATTCCGCCTCCGCCCTAGTGGTGTACCCTTTGTAATTGTTACCGCTGAAACAGTGAACCTGTCTCCGACACTCCTCCCAATCGTCGTAGACTCAGTGAACCTTACCCTTGTACACGACATACGATGGCATCTCTTTGCACAAGCCAAACAACAGAAAATACATAAGCAATATATAAGTATGCAACAAAAGGATCGGAAGAGAAAAGCAAGACATTAATAGCACGATTCATGGTCCTACTAATAAATAGCATCGATTACATCTAAGTTGAACGACTGTCCAAACCAAAGACACATACAAGCATTAATGTTTAATTACAACATGAGCTAATCGATGTTTCAGAACGACAAATAGCATCTCTACTTTCGATTCGACTCATGGGACTGGAGCGTGGATGAAGCCGCTGTCTTTCGTGATGGTCATGAAGTCGCGGGTGTTGTCAGCCTGCATTTGAAACGTTGTGTCTATTTCACTGTTAGATGGTTCCTCTCTGAGGTAGAACTGCCCCGAGGTATGAAGGACATCTTGATGGATGATTTCTGCAAACTCCGACTGGATGCGAAAGAATTCTTGTCGGAGGTCCGCGTCCTGGATTGCCGCCAAGCTTGCGGCCCAATCTTTGACATTATTTGGTAGAAGAAGGTGATTATGGTCCCGTACGATCGCCCTCATGTGATGGAGGGCGTAGTAGGCATCCTTCTGACCGCCAGGCGGCTGCTTGACGCAGAGGAACGTCGTATTGTGGGTGAACACGTGCCTGCCGTACCTACGAACTGGCCTCTTAAAGGTGCCTCCAGATGTGGCATAGCCGGGGAGAGCATCATCAAGAACTTTCTTGATATTTGTGTAGTTTATCTTGGAGTCACTGTAAATTGAAATACGTGGCCGTGGAATATTTCGGGCTTAAGAGGATGAGTGTGCAATGTGTGTCACTGCACAGAACACGGAATGTGAGAAAAAAAAGAACGATTAAAATCTAAGAAATCATATGTTACGGGGCGGTGAGGGGATGAATTACCCGGGAAAGTAAGGCACGAGGAAGTTATCCTTATCTGGGTTTGCCAGAATGATGCCTTCGAGGTGTGAACTCGCGAATTGCCGGTCCCCAGCGCTGCCCAAGGTCTTAGCACGCATGTAGAAGGGGTCGACTATCACCATGTCCGGGGTCTTGTCTCGAATGATCCGCATCTCCATACTAAGCGAAAACAGCCGAACGAAGGTGTAGTGCAGCGGATGAAGGATAAACATAGTAAAGATGTCAACAAACCATAGGACGATCGTACCCCCGATGGCGCCATCCACAAAGCCCTTGCCCTTTGGCACCTTGGCCACGAAAACCGGGTATGCCACATCATTCTGGGAGAGACGCATCTTCTCCAAAGAAAGAACGCTGTCATGTAGACTCCGCATAGCACCGGTTGCAGCATTGAGCATATTTGTCGGTAGCATCGCCCTACCCGCCACATGCACCCTCCTCGAGATATCCTGAGGTGAAGGTGGCCCGTCTGCCCGGATCGTACTCGGTGCCGGCTGGCTCGCACCGGCGCCCTTGTTAGTCTTTCGTTTCCGTCCCTTCTTCTTGATCTGCTGTAATGGGACCAAGTTCTGCTCACATACCGCCTTCTTGAGCGTGTTGGGGCTGATAATATTTCGCACCTCAGCTATCTGAGGCTCGGTGAAGGCGGGAGCTGGAGGCATCTCCTGAGAACTGAACGCCAGACGACGCCTTTTGCAATTGGATTTCTCCGACGTACCAGCTAGATCACGGTCGTCTTGGTTGGGTTCTTGAGAAGGAGGCCCGCCGAACTCGTCACCGTACCCATGTTCGGCAAAGTACTTATCGACGTTGGTAAATGTACCGTCGTTGTTGTCGTCGTCGTCCGGATCCTATGCCATATGCATGTCCGGATCCTGTGCCATAGGGATGTCCGGCATGTCCGGTAGCATTGTGGCGTTCTTGCCATGGCTTGGCGCCGGCACGACTGGTGGTCTTGTTTGTGGGGTGGTGTCCCCCGCGCCCCAAATGAATCTGGCTCTTTGGCCAAAGCAGGGGCCAGCCTACGCAAGCGCTGAGGGTCATCTCATCTTCTTCGTCGGCCCCAGCGGGTCGAATCGGAGGTAACAGCTCGCCGTAGCCTGGCAGCACCCGAACCAGTTCAACCCTATACACTGTGGGTGGCATCGGATTATCGTGGAACACGGGGTTGCCCGGTTAAACGATTCTGCCCTGGGCGACATCGACCAACTCGCCGCCCATGAAGTGCAGGAGAGTGCAAGGAACATCGGCGGCGCCCTGCGAAAACATGTAGGGCGTTAGGGATGCCCAGTCAAAGGCAAGGAGATGAAGTCATCGGCCGAGAGGCTTAGTTACCGTGATGTCGTCGAGCTCGGCTAATGTCGAGGCACCGCCAACGACGGGCGTGCAACTTAAGGAGGGGCCGCTTGCTGGCGAGGTGCCGACCGGCGTACAACCGGGTGCGTTAAGCTCCAATGCCTATGCCGGCGCCGGAGACATGAATACCGCCTCCCCCGGAGACACTAATGGCGCCGCCTGCACGTTGTGCGTGTTCCTGGCCGTGAAGCTAGGAACCGGGGGAGGCCCCTGTTGGCCGCCCGCAATCCACGTCGTCATCCCCTGAATCAACGTAGGCACCATGGCGGTGAGCGTCGTTCCCAGTTGTACTTGCACTTCCTCTTGGATAATCTCCGGAATCCGTGCCACTTGTGCCTTGAGTGCTTCAACCTCGCACGACTGGCTTTCCGAGCTGGTCTTTTTCCCCTTTCGCCCACCAGCGGTATAGTATGACGACCATTTTGTGGAGAAGCCTTTGCCGGCCACACGACCAGCTGACGTCAGCTTTCTGAGCTTATCCTTGTTTTTCATTACGTTCAACGCCCTATTTAAAGGGGTGTCGAAAGGGGAGCTCTGGGACGACCCTGCGCTACTGCTTTCAGTGTCCTGTGGAAGGAACGTGAACCATTTAGAAATATTGGGGATTAATTAGAATGCAACCATATGGAGCTAATTACGCGGGGGTGTATTCCTTACCAGAACAAGCTCGGCGCCTGGTCTTGGATCTGTGGTAAGCTCCTTTGTTACGGGTCACCTTGTGCGGGCCACGAGAAAGTTCTGATCTGCTTGTCATGGTATTTCTCGGCGGGCGGTAGGCCTTTCTCGGCACGCTCCGCGTCCTCCTTGTCCCATATAGGCTCCACCACTCTGTAACCCGGGACCGAGTTGGTGGACCCCTAAGTTCAACCGCCGCATTTCTTTCCCCAATCGACTTGATTCGGAGGTTGCGCTGCTCTCGCACTTGATCTTGAACTCCTTGTAGTCATCTTCGCTCATCAAAGGATATTTTGCCTTGATCTTCTCATAACTATCACCTTTATCAATCATTGCCTTCACCGTGCTTCTCCAAGTAGACAGGGCCGTGCTCATCCTCGTGAGGGCGGCACTGTTCACTATTCCACGAGGCGTGTGTTTGGAAATTCAGCGGGGAACTTGTATCGTTCGTGCAACTTCGTGAAGAGGAGGCTGCACAAATTCCCTCAGTCCTTATGCCTTAGGTTCTCGGTGTTGATCGAGACGGTTCTCCAGAGAATGCACCCGAGCTGAACCGAGTACCCTTGACTACTTCTTTGGGCGCCGTCGGATTCCTGTCGGAGTTAACTTCAGTAAATTCCTCCTTGACGGTGTCGAACACGTTCGGGCGCTGGTCCTTCCATTGCCTCTTCGATTGGCTGCCATCTGTGCGTGCGCCGCCATCATCAGTGGTGGCATCCTCGGTGGCACCATCAGTGGTGTCATCCCCGACGCCACTAGGGGTTGTGTAGTCAGGATCGGTGTCTTCCGCGGCGTCCTCATAGCGGCGAGGTGCTTCCTCCAACTCCTGGGACAGCTCCAAGAATTGCTTGCCGCCCGAACCGCCGGCCTCATTGTTGTTGGCCATGTTTTGCTCTAAATACGAAAAAAGTTTGGTCAAAAAGTTGGTTATTGTCACTTGGCTCTATTTCCACCTATGTTGGGTTTATCATCTAGTGTTTATCGATGCTAAGGAGAATTCTAAGTTGCACCTAATCACTTGGCTCTATTGTCACCTATGGTTTAATGCAGCAAGAATAAAGGGGCAGTTGATCCTACTTAACTAAGTACTAAGATACCCTGGCCCATGCATTAGTCGCAAGTACCCCATATGTCCTATTTTTAGCAAAGTCATGCTAAAATTCACGGAAAATTTTAGCATGACCTTTGCTAAAAATAGGACATATGGAGTACCCGAATTTGCCGGAACGAAAGTTAATCGACATTCTGGCAAACTCAAGGCCTCTCGGGGTACCTGCAAATTCATCACGACACAATGGTCGGAGACAAAACCTAGCAAACTAGCACCTCAATGTGCCTCTACTTTCATATGGATGAAAAGGCCACAGACCAAATGGTCCTCTGCTTTCATATGGACAAAAATCATCTCAACTTAAAATGTGAAACCATTAGAAACATGCATAATTATGTGATGTGCAATATCTAACATGGCATCCCTACTCCTTACACAAGTTAAAGAATTTAAATAGTCAACTGTAAAGTGATGCTGTTATGATCTTTAGGGACATCGTAAACATATAACTTGCTAGAATACCCTTTGCTGAGGTAATGTCTGTTGGGCATTGGCACTTGGAAGGACTTGAGACACAATTG
Organism: Aegilops bicornis; assembly: GCA_021605145.1. Taxonomy (NCBI): domain Eukaryota; kingdom Viridiplantae; phylum Streptophyta; class Magnoliopsida; order Poales; family Poaceae; genus Aegilops; species Aegilops bicornis. The sequence continues at coordinate 83,276,486 of CM038675.1, read as the reverse complement.
CCAAGGGATATATCATGTTTCATATCACAAGAAACATGAGCTCAAATAATAACATCGTCTAGCGTAGCAAGTAGCAACATTGGTGAACTACAACACTGGATCAATGAACAAATCATTAGGTACAAGCAGATAAGTTCTCCACAGAGAACATAACATATTAAAGGTGTATGTTAGCTTTAAACCTCACAAAAGCCCACTACTGTTGACTAAATACCAAGAATGAGATGCCTGTCAGAATTTAGAATGCTGCCATATTTGAGTCATTGATAAACACATGTTATTACATACTGCAAACAATATGCAAAGTATGCTCTTGTTATGTTCATAGCTATTGTTGCTAAACACAATCACTTTATGAATAAGCGAAAACATAACTCTACCACCTATGGAAGAAATGCAAAATTAAATAACAACAAGCACCATCCGTGGAATCAATTGCTGATTCGATGTATAGTGGAGCCCGTCGTCTCCAACTTTTAACTGCAAGGACTACATTTTGGCCACCGGATGAATCAACCTTGAATGAGCATGTTTTGCATTCTTTAAGGAAGGAATTAAGATTATGCGTTGTGGTCTGACTTTGCATCTTGCCCTGGACAAGATTTAATCTAACTAGCGCACATTAGTTAGGAGCAAATGCAGATACGGTTCCATCTTGCTATACTTTTCTGCCTGAACCAAACTTCAATCACTTCACTGCACAAGTATTATTCCAGTGATGACAAAAGGTAAACCAAAAATTGGAAGCTATGAACCACCAGAATGTTAAACTTCAATCACTTTACAGTTTAATGAAGTTGATTTAGTGTTAACTGAATCATGACATTGCCAATAAAGGAGTAAATTCAGTTGTTAACTTAAAATGCATGGAGTACATTCATTTTAATACAAAAACTGTTGCTGATCATTGTGAAAAAAAATCATGGATTGCTGTTAACTAAAAATCATGGATTGTTGTTAACTAAAAATCCACTTCAACATGGATTCAACCAACATGAATCGATCAGACTCCCAAGCAAGCAGTGAAGCAGGAGAAGTAAGTTTTTCGATCTTATTCCGGGCAGCGCAATGGAGAAGAGGAGGAGTGAGATGAGAGGAAGGGAGTACTCTGTCGGTGGTGGAGATGAGGACCAACAACAACAACAGTCAAGAGATATATACAGAGCCCCCACGATGCCTCCCAACATGTAATTTTTCAGTGGGTCATACAGAGACAAGAATTACTCAGTTGGTGGGTCAGTGCACTATTTTCTCTGAATAATTACAGAGTACTGTAGATGGTCCATCATATCTCTGAATCTCTCTTGGTTGGTCAGTGCAGTGCAGCTGCCAGGCTTCATCCATTTACCCCCTCTCTCCTCAATGGATGTAGGAGTATCAGTTAATGACACTAGTAATTAAACTCACTTGATTTCCTCTTTGCAACTGGTAAAAGAATTGAGTCCCTCCGTTTAGTTTAAAAGTTTCGGTTTGGCAGTGAATATTCACTGCCTTTGAGTACTACTACTAGGGAAAGCTTGTGAGGCCCTTTTTTAATTCATAGCAGCCATAATTTGAAATATATAATTTAGATTCAGAGCAACCATTTATGTATAACAGAACCATGTTGCAATAAACAATCACAACCAAAGTAACAGCACACTAGGGATTGCTGTTAACTAAAAATCATGGATTGCTGATCATTGATTTATAATTTCAATCCAGGTACACTATATAGTATTCATTACAGAGGGAGTACTGCAGAAATAAGCATCAGCTGACAACCCCGGCTTGGAGCTTGCTTCCATGGAAGCCATTGCAGCCGGAGCTCGCAGCCCGAGCCGGAACGTAACAGAGGGAGAGGGAGAAGGGGCAGGGGAGCTCACCTTGGACGTTGCGGAGAGGAAGGATGGGAGCTCGGGGTTGGCGGGGAGGGTCACGGCACCGTCCTTGGCTTGCCGGCTGCTGCGGAGGTGAACGGTGGCGGAGGACGGCTGTCGGTGTCAAAACTGGCGGATCTCGTGTAGGGGGTCCCGAACTGTGCGTCTAGGCGGATGGTAACAGGAGACAAGGGACACGATGTTTTTACCCAGGTTCGGGCCCTCTCGATGGAGGTAATACCCTACTCCTGCTTGATTAATATTGATGATATGGGTAGTACAAGAGTAGATCTACCACGAGATCAAGGAGGCGAAACCCTAGAAGCTAGCCTATGGTATAATTGTTGTTCGTCCTATGGACTAAAACCCTCCGGTTTATATAGACACCGGATAGGTTATGGTTACACAGTCGGTTACAACGGTAGGAGATCTACATATCCGTATCGCCAAGCTTGCCTTCCACGCCAAGGAAAGTCCCATCCGGACACGGGACGAAGTCTTCAATCTTGTATCTTCATAGTCTTGGAGTCCGGCCATGATGATAGTTCGGCTATCCGTACACCCCCTAGTCCAAGACTCCCTCAGTAGCCCCTGAACAAGGCTTCAATGACGACGAGTCCGGCGCGCATATTGTCTTCGGCATTGCAAGGCGGGTTCCTCCTCCAAATACTTCATAGAAGGTTTTGAACACCAGGATAGTGTCCGGCTCTGCAAAACAAGTTCCACATACCACCGTAGAGAGAATAGCTTTTGCACAGATCTGCTGACGTATTCCGCGGCGTGACATCGCACCACGGCCAAGCCTTCACATGAATCGTTTTTTACTGTTCCACATCAGCGCGTTTAGCGAGGCGGTTTCCTTGGCACGTCTTATCAAAGCATAGATCGTGCCCCCTTATTCCGGGATTCTCATCGATACGGACGTGGGTAACCCATCCGCGCAATTGATTACGGCGCTTGGGAGATAAGCGAGTTTTACCAGGCTGGTGGGGGACGCATAGCTCCGTCCGTCCATATAAGGGGATAATGATCCGCCTTTTCACCTACGCCTTCTTCCTCCTTTGTTCATCCATTTCCGCGCACTCGAGCTCCAGCCCCCAAGTCCGCACACCCCACCTCAACCTTCTCCAACTATGTCCGGAGCGGGAGGCAGGTGGATGGCCTCCTCCGTCACGGAAGGGCGCATCACAAAGCTGCGGGAGGCTGGATACTTGTCCAGCAACATTGCGCACCGGCTGCCCGACGCGGGGCAGCTCATTCCAACCCCCAGGCCCCATGAGAGGGTGGTGTTTCTCCCCCACTTACTCCGCGGACTAGGTTTTCCACTTCACCCATTTGTCCGGGGGCTCATGTTCTACTACGGCCTGGACTTCCACGACCTGGCCCCGAATTTCATCCTCAACATCTCGGCGTTCATCGTCGTGTGCGAGGCCTTCCTCTGCATCCAGCCTCACTTCGGCATATTGCTGAAGATCTTCAACGTCAGGCCGAAGGTAGTAGGCGGCCGTCAAGCAGAGTGCGGAGGTGCCATGGTTGGCAAGATGGCCAAAGTCCTATGGCTCGAGGGCTCCTTTGTGGAGACAATAAAGGGGTGGCAATCGGGGTGGTTCTATATCACCGAGCCACGCGACTCCAAATGGGCAGCGGCCCCCGAATTCAGATCTGGCTTCCCCACACGGCTCTCATCATGGAAAGAGACAGGCCTGACGTGGGGGAATTCGGACGAGCTATCCGGACTCCAAACATGCGTCCGAAACCTGGTGGACAAGAATCTCAGGCTTGTCAACGTAATCCAGGTGATGCTCATCTGCCGGATTCTCCCATGCCAACAACGGGCCTTCAAATTGTGGGAGTTCGATCCAGCACAACACCCCACTCTGACAAGGCTCTTCGACACTACGTAGGAAGATGCCTAGAAGGTGTTGTTCAAGGGCGCCGAGGCTCCCACATCCGCTACCGAAGATAGGATTCAGCTCGCAGCATCAAGCCAGCGAGGTGAGTTATTTTACCCTTTATGGGACTCTTTTTCATAGTTTGACTCTATGCGGGATCTAAAACTCCCTAACCTTTAACAGGACTGGCTGAAGACGTCCGGTCGAGTTAACTGTCCGGCTCCTTTGCCGGAAGACCAATAGACGCTTTGATTGGCCAGGGCTGCTGGCTCCGATACCTCATGTGGTGCGGAGAAGAACGCCAAGAAGGAGGCAACATGAACTCGAAGGAGCTCCGGCCTTTGGTGCTGTCCGATTCTGAAGCAGAATCTTCTCCACGAGAAGGAGGAGGAAAAAAACCTCTCCCCAAAGACGGGAGGAGAGGAAAAGGAAAACGCCCCAACCGGGAGGCCGGAGAGTCCAAGAAGGGAAGAACCCTTCCTCCGGACTTCTCCACCAACGTCGACAACGACGAGGAGGATTGGCCAACAAGGGCCAAGCCCCTGGCGAGATTGTAAGTGTCCGGATACCCATGGCTTTTTTATTGCATACTGTTCTCTAATGCTGAACAATCATGCAGCTCGGCCCAGGGAGAGTTCGCCGCTTCGTCGAGCGGGTCCTTGTGTTCGTCGGAAATGGAGAGTAGTTCACTTCCGGCCGCTTCATCGCCTCATGCTGCGAACGACACCACGGTGGTGCCCCAAGGGGGGGCCTGGTCAAGAGGAGGTGGCGCAGGAGGCGCCGCAAGGCTCCAGGCGCGTGGGGGGCGAGACCCCCAGGGGCTCTAAGCCCGACCCTCGTCCGGACTCCATGCTGGAACCTTCAGCGGTTCCGGAGTCCGGCAAGCGGTCCCTTCGTAAGAAGGGTAAGACGCCGGTGTCTTCCGTCCAACCGGAGGCACCGGATAGCTTACTGGAGGCGCTTAACAGCGCCTCCATCGAGGAGGAGCACCGCACTGTTATGAGTGTGGTGATCCAGAAAGTTCAGTCCGCCAAGAGCGGGCTGACTGAAGCCTGTACCAGCCTTCTAACTGGCTTGGAGGTAAGTTTAGAATATGTAAAAATATTACCGCATAGATAGTAGCCCCTGATGCTTAGTTCGGTGTTCGGAAAGGAAAGCCGGACTAAGGATCTAAAAAGATATACGCAGGAGTCTAACATAAGTGTGTCAATATGGGAATGCAGGCTCCGCTACTGACCTCTGCCGCACTGACTGCGGAGGTCAATGCATTGAAGCAGGGCCTCGAGCGGTCCGAGAACGAGCCCGGCCTTGCCAAGAAGCAGCTCGAGGACAAGGAAGGTAAGTAATACCTTATTAAAGAAATACCTTATAGAAAGGTTTTGGTTGCAAAAAATAACAGGAATAACATGGGTACTGCAGGGGCCACAAACGAGGTGGCGACCACGAAGGAAGCGGTGTCCGTGGCCAAAACAAAGCAGCATGGGGCTGCAGCGAGAGAAGGGGAGGCGCAGCTGGCGGAGAATGCGGCAAGAGCTCCAGGCTCGTGGAAAAACACGAGGGTTTGGAGCGTGACTCAAAGACCCGAGTCCGAGCTTGCCCGGCTTTTGAGAGTGCCAAAGCTGCTAAGACCGAGGCCCAAAAAGCCCTCCAGGAGATTGAGGCAATAAAGAAGATCGCGGCGGGTAAGGCATTCTTTATGCAGAGCAAGAATGTGAAAGTGAATTACCTATTACTTACCCGGATTCGAAGCTCCCCAGGAGCATTCGCAGATCTGCCTCGTAGTGTATCGGATTCTGCCGCGTTCTACTGCGCCAAGGAGGGGAGCTCGACGGAGAAGGTGTTCTGGTCTCAGTATGCTGAGGCCGAACGTCCGGTGCCCCTGAGCGACCAGCTGAAGGAGCTGGTCGAGCTCCACAAGGTCGCCGAACAGGCCATGAAGGGCCTTATAGTTTGGCTGTGGCCATTGGAAGCCATGCCTGGGAGCTACTTCGGCTTAGTGCAGCGGCTGGTGGACGCTTGTCCGCGGATTGAAGTCATCAAGCGCTCCGTCTGCATTGAAGGTGCCTGTCGGGCCCTTGCCCGTGCTAAAGTGCACTGGGGCAAGCTGGATGCGGAGAAAGCTTGTGACCAGACGGGCCACGAAGGGTAAGGAGCATCCTGCATGAAATGTACTATGAGGGCCTCTGAAGGTGCCCGCCATTATAGCGGATGAGTGCTCCAAAGATGTAATTTTTTAATAGACTCGCATGTGTCATCCTGTACGCTGAAAACTTGTTCATATGCGCTAAGCAACGCTTGTTAATTTAAAATATTACCTTATGTGCGGCCGTTTATCAAATTTGAGAGATGGGAAGTCGTTGGCTTCAGCCCCCGTGCCACGAGTGCTGGGGTGTTCGGGATTAATTTGAGCGCTCTTGTTCCCATTCTTGGGTCCATTGAGGGAGGCGTTCAATGCAACGAATAAGGCAACTGGACTTATAATGCTTGAAATCTCTCACTTAGCCATAGAATTCTATAATTTTAAATTTCGGCGAAGCCCCTAGTATTTGGAAGACCGAGTTCGGGGCGCTATCCACGCCTTGGCCGGACAATTCCGGTTCCTCGCTCTAAGCGGCATAAGTCTCTAGGGACCCGAAAAAACCTCTCGAACAGCGACTGGCTCTCGCCCTATCATGACGCTCAGTTTAAGCTTTCTCCACTGAGGTGCTCAACCCAGCTCAACTGGGGCACAATCGTGATGGTTCTCCGGTGCTACCTTAGCCGATATAACGGAATGTAAGGTACCAAAACACGGGGCAGGCAAACCAACTATTGACCCAAGACATGATTCGAGCCGATGCATATAATGTTATAAGTTAAGGTGCCGCACTTGTGAAAGTGTTCGGACTTATCACACCATAATTTTGGGGTACTTAAGCCCCTGGTGTATTGGTCGTACCAAAGTGTACGGGTGCACCATGTCATGAAATGAACATGTAAAATAGGAAAGAAAGGAGTGCAATAATAGGCAAAAGCTATGTATTGTTTATTCAAAAAGGTACTTCAATGAAGGCAGAACGATACAAATAGTGCGATAAGCAAGGGATGGGACTATCTAACATGTCCCCCTCCAGGGGTAAGCTGCGGGATGGTATGTAAAACAGGTATAATGCTCATAATAGAGACCACCTGAACACTCGACGTAGCTTTCTGCTTCCCTGGCTGTTGCATCGTGAGTTCAACGATTCTAGTGCCGTTGTCGTGAAATTAAGAAAAAGGAATTAAGAAAAAGAAAAAGGAAGAAAAAAGAAAAAAGAAAATGAATGACACAATCGGGAGCCCCTGGTGCGGTTGAGCCGCATTCCGGGCGTGCCGTGGTCGTGCCCCTCCCCTTATGCCCATGGTATTTCCAGAGCGTAGTTATGTATGCGTAGTACTGGCTTTGCAGTTTCGCGAGGGCTGGGGTTGGGGCGGATTACTCTGGCGATGCTTGAATCGTGCCGAGCGGTCTTGTTGTAGGTTACTCCGGGCGCGCTTGGCGGTGTCCGGACGCTTAGTGGCGGACTCGAGAATTGCTGTGAAAGGCTGCTTTGCACCTCGCGCGAGGACGCCGTATGCTCCTCCGTTAGAGCGTTCGGTGTTTCCATTGACCGTGATTACTCCTCGAGGGCCTGGCATCTTGAGCTTGAGGTATGCGTAGTGCGGCACCGCATTGAACTTTGCAAATGCGGTTCGTTCGAGCAGTGCATGATAGCCGCTGCGGAACGGGACGATGTCGAATATTAACTCTTCGCTTCAGAAGTTATCCGGGGATCCGAAGACCACTTCGAGTGTAACTGAGCCTGTACAATTGGCCTCTACACCCGGTATGATGCCTTTGAAGGTCGTCTTTGTAGGTTTAATCCTTGAGGGGTCTATGCCCATTTTGCGCATTGTATCCTGATAAAGCAGATTCAGGCTGCTACCGCCGTCCATCAGTACAATGGTGAGGTGAAATCCATCAATAATTGGGTCAAGAACCAATGCGGCGAAACCGTCGTGACGGATGCTAGTGGGGTGGTCCCTTCGATCGAAGGTGACCGGGCAGGAAGACCATGGGTTGAACTTCGGGGCGACTGGCTCCATCGCATATACGTCCCTTAGTGCACGTTTCCGCTCCCTTTTGGGTATATGGGTTGCGTATATCATGTTCACCGTCCGCACTTGTGTGGGAAAACCCTTCTGTCCTCTATTGTTTCGCGGCCGGGGCTCTTCCTCGTCGTTTCTATGCAGCCCCTTGTCGTTGAGTTCGGCACTTAACTTGCCTGCTTGCTTGAACACCCAACAATCCCTGTTGGTGTGATTGGCTGGTTTTTCAGGGGTGCCATGTATCTTGCACAAGCGATCGAGTATTCGGTCCAAGTTGGACGAGCCCTGGGTATTTCTTTTGAATGGCTTCTTCCGCTGACCGGGTTTAGAGCCTCTGAATCCGGCATTGACGGCCGTATCTTCAGCATTATCGCTGTTAATGCGGTGCTTGTTCTTGTTGCGACGCGACCTGCCGTTGTTGTCCTTGGTATCCGAACTATCAGGGTGTTTGGCCAAGTTGTTGCTTCGAGCTAGCCAGCTGTCCTCTCCCGCACAAAAGCGGGTCATGCGTGTTGTGAGGGCTGCCATGGATTTCGGCTTTTCCTGTCCTAGGTGTCAGGCAAGCCATTCATCGCGGATGTTATGTTTGAAGGCTGCAAGGGCATCTGCATCCGGACAGTCAACGATTTGATTTTTCTTTGTTAGGAACCATGTCCAGAATTGTCTGGCCGATTCTTCTGGCTGCTGGATTATATGGCTAAGGTCATCGGCGTCTAGTGGTCGCACATATGTGCCCTGGAAGTTATCAAGGAATGCGGCTTCCAGGTCCTCCCAACAACCAATTCATTCTGCTGGCAAGCTGTTGAGCCAATGCCGAGCTGGTCCTTTAAGCTTGAGTGGGAGGTATTTGATGGCATGTAGATCATCACCGCGGGCCATGTGGATATGGAGGAGATAGTCCTCGATCCAGACCGCAGGATCTGTGGTACCATCATATGATTCGATGTTTACGGGTTTGAAGCCCTCGGGGATTTGATGATCCATTACTTCATCGGTGAAGCATAGTCGGTGTGCGGTGCCTCATATTGGGCTATATCACGGCGTAGCTCGGATGAGCTTTGTCTACTCTGCTCGCCCGGCCGGGTTTTGCTGTATCCGGTGACGGTAATCATCCAGTCGTTACGCCCACGCGATCCGTAGATCGATCTTGTATGTTTTGCCTTATCCTCCAATATATCTCGCAAGTCCGGCGTGTTTGCCCATGCCTTGGTACTTTTTGAGCGGCGTCGGGGTGTGGCTTGAGCGGAGGGCCGAGAGGCTTCTCTGTCGCGGCCACGGGGTGGCCGGTCTGCCATGTTGGGCGCTAGTGACTTGGGTGCTTCCTCCTCTGATCGAGGCAACGGCCTGCGTTTGGGGTAGCTTTTGGAGGGGCGTTCGAGTTCATACTCTTCGGCTGCAAGGACTTTAGTCCATCTGTCAGCTAGCAGGTCTTGGTTAGGTCTAAGCTGTTGCTGCTTTTTCTTGAGGCTGCTTGCCGTGGCCATAAGCCTGCGTTTAAACGCAGCTCTGTTGGCGGGATCCTCAGGCACGACAAATTCGTCGTCGTCGAGGCTTGCCACATCTTCGGAGGGAGGTGCATAATTATCGTCCTCCACCTCTCTTTCTGCTGCACTGTCGTGCGGACTTGCTTCTCCCTCCTCCTGCGCTGAGTCCTGCTGGAGGGGGTTGTCTTCAACCTTGTCCGGTGTTATTATCTCCGTGCGGAATCACCGCTTTTGCTGTGGCGGGATTTAGAGCGGCGCTGGACGTCGGGCGCTTCGGTTGCTTCTTGGAGGGTGATCCTCCATTGTTCCATCGCCGTTCCCATCGTTTGGGATGTCCACCATGTATATGTCGTATGTTGAGGTGGCCTTCCAGTGCCCTGTAGGCGCTGGTTCTTGGTCGTCTCCGGCATCGTCGTCCATACCGTCGATGTCTTCGGAGTCGAAGTCGAGCATGTCGGTTAAATCATCGAGAGTGGCTACAAAGTGGGTGGTGGGTGGGTGTTGAATTTCTTCGTCGTCCGTATCCCAACCTTCCTGTCCGTAGTCCGGCCAGGGCTCTCCGGATAAAGAGAGAGACTTTAGTGAATTCAGGATGTCGCCAAAGGGCGAGTGCTGAATGATGTCATGTGATGAACTCCATGACCGGCGCCCAATCGGATTCGATTGGCAGGGGCGCGGAGGGTCTTGAGTCCGGAAAGGAGTCCAGCGCCCTGGAGTCAAGGTCTTCGTAAAGGATAGGGATGGAGTTCGGCTCAATCTCCATAGAGATCGTAGCCCCCGAGGCGGTGTCCAACCACTCGTCCTCGATCGGGGCATCCGGCTACAGATTAAGGGTCGGAGCGGATGTTGGTGCGGCCTCCAGGGCACTGTTCGGCGGCAGAGCTAGATCATACCAATCGAGACAGTGCGGCACGCTCGGCTGTGGCTCAAATCCGCCGAAGATCAAGTCTCCGCGGACATCGGGCGTATAGTTCAAACTTCCAAATCTGACCTGATGGCCTGGGGCGTAGCTTTTGATCTGCTCCAGATGGCCAAGCGAATTGGCCCGCAGTGCAAAGCCGCCGAATACGAAGACCTGTCCGGGGAGAAAAGTCTCACCCTGGACCGCGTCGTTGTTTATGATTGAAGGAGCCATCGGGCCTATCAGTGACGACACAGAGGAACTCTCAATGAAAGCACCAATGTCGGTGTCAAAACCGGCGGATCTCGAGTAGGGGGTCCCGAACTGTGCGTCTAGGCGGATGGTAACATGAGACAAAGGACACGATGTTTTTACCCAGGTTCGGGCCCTCTCGATGGAGGTAATACCCTACTCCTGCTTGATTAATATTGATGATATGGGTAGTACAAGAGTAGATCTACCACGAGATCAAGGAGGCTAAACCCTAGAAGCTAGCCTATGGTATGATTGTTGTTCGTCATACGGACTAAAACCCTCCGGTTTATATAGACACCGGATATGTTAGGGTTACACAGAGTCGGTTACAATGGTAGGAGATCTACATATCCGTATCGCCAAGCTTGCCTTCCACGCCAAGGAAAGTCCCATCCGGACACGGGACGAAGTCTTCAATCTTGTATCTTCATAGTCTTGGAGTCCGGCTGTGATGATAGTTCGGCTATCCGGACACCCCCTAATCCAGGACTCCCTCAACGGCCAAGGCACGCGGGGTGGGCGTGTCGGGGCCGCGCTTGCCGGCTGCTGTAGGGGCCGGAGGAGGCCCTCGCTCGTCGGAGGGAGGAGGAGAGGAGAGGAGCGGGCGGCGGGGTGAGGAACCCTAGCGCGCACTCGGCCGATCCCGTTCGGGGGGCGCGGGAGCGGCGGGGGTGGACGGCGGCGTCGGGGTGGCGGCATTGGGGCAGCGCAAGACCACAACCAGGAGAGGCGGCGGTGTCGCCGACGGCGTGCATGCGCGGCGGACGGAGGGGGCGGAGCAAGGAGGGGCGGCGGCGTACGGTTGGGGTCGAGTGGGGGATCTGGCGAGCGAGGGAGAGAGACCAGATCGAGGGGAATAGGTGGAGTGGGGGGAGGGTTAGCAATGGCGCACCTCCCCCTAGTGCGCCATAAGTACGACGACAGTGATGGCGCACCTCATCCTGGTGCGTCATTAGTAATTACTAGCCCGACTGGTCAGGTTATATTCTACCTAACCGTATCTGCTACAGAACACACACACTAGCACGACTGGTCAGCACGCAGCACACATACTAGGAGGTCCTGGGTTCTATTCCCAGGCTCCCCAATTTTTGTTTTTATGCATTTTTTTCTTTGCACATATATTTTTATCCATGCATCCAAATATAACATGTCACATATGCTAGATACTCAGAATTTCATGTAGAAAAATAATATGCAGTTTGTTGCCATGTTAACAACATTTAAAATGTTGTTTGATATTTATTTGTTTAAATATGTTCAAACTTGTTTAAATCATAACAGTAATATTTTTTATAAAAACAGTAATATTTTTTTAAAAATTATCATCAAATTTGTTATTTGAAAATATTTATGAATATGAAAAAATATCATCAAATTTATTATTTGAAAATATCATCAAATTTGTTATTTGAAAATATAATCAAATTTGTTTTTTTTTTTCAATTTTAGTTGCATTCATTTGTGATGGTGGAGCCGGTCGGGGAAGGTGCGGGGGAGAGGGTGCGGGTGGTGCTCGGCGGCGGTGGAGCGGGGGAGGGTGCGGTGGGTCGTCGGCGGCGGTGGAGTGGGGAGGGTGCGGGGCGTCGGCGGCGGCGGCCGGTGGAGCGGGGGAGATGGTGCGGGGGTGCTCGGCGGCGAGGGGGACCGGATCTGGCGAGGTGCGATAGCGATCGAGATGGAGGGGGATCGAGATCGAGTGTCCATGAAATTTAAAAACATTCATGAGTTCAAAAAGTGCCCATGAAATACAATCGAGAAATGAAGGCTACAATTTAAATACAATCGATCTTAGCTAGCTATCTGTTCACAATCTTCTTGCCCTTCTTTTTCGCAAATGGAGTTCTTCTATGGAACGGACGTCCTTTAGGTAGGGTGGTCCTCCTTCTTCTTGTGGTGTATGCTGCTACTTCATCGTCGTTGTCATGTTCGATCTTCGGGTCGCCGTACTTGTCGAAGTCTTGCTCATTGGCTACTCCATCCATTCCGATGATCTTCCTTTTGCCTCTCCTCACGACAACACGACTGGGCTTTGACAGGTCGGTAATGAAGAAGCATTGGTCCACTTGGGAAGCCAGTACCCATGGCTAATTTTTCGCGGTGACGTTTACCATGCGGTCTTCGATTGGCTTCGGGTATAACCATGGTGGTGAAATACGGTCTTCTTTTATGACGCTCTTGGCCCATATGACACGGAACATGGGACCTTCTCTCCGGCATAGCTCAGCTCCCGGATCTCCTCGGTCCTTCCGTAGTATCTGTCCTTGTCGTTACGGTGTAGGATTCCATCGTTACCCGGAGTTCGATAACCATCGCTCTTCATGTCCTTGTCCTCGGTGTAGAATGTGTAGCCGTTGATATCGTACGCCTCATAGGTCATCAGGTTGTGCTCGGCGCCCTGTGACAAGGAGAATATGAGTTGTTCTTCCGCGGAAGAATCCTCATGTAAAGGGTACGACAGAAGCTTCTGCTTGAACCAACGCGTGAAACATGAGTTGTGCTCTTTGATTATATCCCCGTCCGTCCTCTATTGGCCTCGGTCATTGTACGTCTTCTCAATAAAGGTTTTGTGCTCTACCACCCAAGGATCGACCACGTCTATGTGTTGTAGCGCGACTAGGTTTTCTCTTTCAAAGTTGGCGAGTCGACCCTCGAAGTTGACATGCATTTCGCGGTGACCCTCACGGTGACCCCATCTAGCGAGCCTGCCGAGATGCCTGTTGATGGGCAGACCAACGGGGTTCTCGATGCCTAGATAAATCATGCAGTAGGAGATGCACTCTTCGGTCAGAAAGCCCCTGGCTATGCTTCTCCCTGGGCGTGACATGTTGCGAACGTATCCTTTCATGACACCGTTCGTCCTTTCGAACGGCATCATACTGTGCAGGAACGTCGACCCGAGTTGGATGATATCCTCCACGATATGGACCAGTAGATGCACCATAACGTCGAAGAATGCGGGCGGGAAGTACATCTCAAGCTCGGATAGTATCACCATGATCTCTTCCTGTAGACTTCTGAGTTGCCTCACGCCAACCGACTTCCGAGAGATGACGTCGAAAAATTTGCATAGGCCAAATAGCGTTTCACGGACGTGCGCATCCATGATGCCACGGATTGCAACTGGAAGTATCTGCGTCATCAGCACGTGACCGTCGTGAGACTTCATCCCGCTGAACTTCTGCTTCTCTTGGTCTAGGTATCTGCTTATCTTCCCCGCGTAACCATAAGGAAGTTTTACTCCTACGAGGCAGGTGAAAAACTGCTCGATCTCCTCCTGACTTAGAGTGAAGCACGCGGGAGGGTAGTCATTTCCGGTCTTCTTGGCCTTTTTGCCTTTGCGACGACTTACTGTGTCCTGCTTCGCCTCATCATCATCATCATCATCATCATCATTAGCGTGAAGCTCCTGCCTGATGCCCATTGATTTCAAGTCTGCCCTTGCTTTCGGCCCATCTTTGGTCCTCTCTGGCATGTTGAGCAGGGTACCAAGCAGACTCTCGCACATGTTCTTCGCGATATACATGACATCAAGGCTGTGAGGCACACGTAAGGCTGGCAATTTTACCCATGGACATAGATATCCATGGATATCCGACCCGAATGGATAGGGTTTGGATATGGTTTTGTGTCCATGGGCGGCGCCCAAACCCGACCCGATTGCTCATGGGTCGGGTATGGATATAGTCTTATAACCGTGGGTATATCCAAACCCGACCCGATAGTATGACTTAATGGGCAAAAATCTACTATCCCTACCCCACAGTCACGTGTCCCACTGCAATTTGACACTTTGTTATCTAAAACACGCAAAATAAATTACACAATATCCTTCATAACTTTTATTAGTTGACACTCAATCCCCTCTATAACATACTCCAACGCCCCTTCCCTTATTTTAATCTCCGTGTTAAATGACTCGTCATTCTCATCTGTTAAAAAATATTAAATGATCTTAGGTTTTTAGTGGATGTTGATTTACCATAAGTTGATGTTTACCATAAGTGAAGCCTAGCCTACAACAAGGTGAAGAATGGAAGAGCTTATGTTAAGATTGTGTTATGTCTTATTTATATGTCTCGAGAGGACCCAATGGATATCCAGTGGGTATGGATATCCATCGGATTTGGACATGGACACAATTTCTCACCGGTGGATCTTTTCATGGGCGGACAAAGACTGTCTTCATGGATATGGATATGGATTTGGTATTGTTCAACCCGATCCAAACCCGACCCATTGCCATCCTTAGGCACACGGTGGATCTTCCAGTACGACAAGTCCCAGAAAACAGACCTCATTTTCCATACCTTCAGTAGCGGCTCTGGCGCCTTTCGCTTCTTTCCCAGCTCTGGCGCCTTTTGCTTCTTTCCCGGCAGTGGGCAATCTTTCCAATTTTTCAAGAGCTGGTCTATTTCCTCGCCGCTCCTCATACGCGGGCGTCTTCGGGGTTCGGTTTCGCCATCGAACAGATCCTTGCGTTTCCTCCATGGGTCATCGTCGCGAAGCCACCTTCGATGTCCCATGAACATGGTTTTCGAAGACCCGGGATCTCTATCTAGCTGGCGTCGTTGTTTCATCCATGCACTGACGCATCCAGAAAATCCGTGGACCACCTGCCCCGCGAGATATCCGTAGAATCGACATAGTTGTGCACCGTCGTGAGCGGCGGCTCTCATAGGGAAATATTCTTTACGTGCAGCGTCCCACGTATTGGTGGCGTTTTCCACGGCGTGTCTAGCTCCTCTTTCAGCAGCCCGGTACTGATTGATGTCATTCCCTGCTTGTTTCGGCCCTTCAATTAGCATACTCAGGTGAATGTACTTCCTCTTCATGCACAACCAGGGGGGAAGGTTGTACATCCACACAAACATAGGCCAGGTGCTATGTGTGCTTCTCTGGCTGCAAAACGGATTGACTCCATCGGTGCTCGCGCCCAGCACGATGTTCCTTGGATCCTTCCCAAATTCTAGGTGTTCGAAGTTCAACGCTTGCCACTGGCTCCCATCCCTAGGGTCACTCAGCGTCTTGTCTTTTTTATTTATCTCCGGATCATTTGCGTCATCTTCTGGCTTCTCCTCCCTATCCGCGTGCCAACGCAGGAGCTTTGCTACCTTAGGGTCCGCAAAGTACCGCTGCAGACGAGGAGTGATGGGAAAGTACCACACCACTTTTCAAGGAGCTTTCTTCCTCTTCTTGTATCGAGTGACGCGCTTTACACGGACATATGGTAGACTCCGCATGCTCATCCCGATAAATGATGCAATTGTTCATGCACACATGGTATTTCACGTGCGGTAAACCAGAGGACACACGATTTTCTTCGCCTCCTCGAAACTGGTCGGGCACTTGTTCCCCTTGGGAAGACGTTCGCGCCAGAATGTCATGTTCTCGTCGAAGCATGCGTCGGTCGTTTTGTGTTTTACCTTCATCTCCAGAGCCATGAGCGTTACTTTCAGGCGGGTATCCTTGGGCCTGCATCCTTCATACAATGGAACAACCGCGTCTATCTTCAGTTGATCCAGCTTGGCTTTCTCTCGGGCGGCAGCTCTTGCGTTATCTGTCTGCTTGAGAAGGAGCTCTTGAATATGAGGGTCCTGCACCCAGCCCATCGATGGTCCATCATCGTCTGCTCTGCCGGCATCTTCATCTTCATGATCATGCCCTTCGTCTGCTCCGTCATCTTCCTCATCATCATGTCCTGCATCTTCTACATGATGACCGTGTACAGCATCACCGTCGTGATCATGTCCTGGAGATTCTTCGTCTTCTCGCCCGCCCGAGCCGCGGTGGTTGTCTTGCTACCCTTCCACATTTCTTGCCCGACCCCCATGGACGAATTCATAGTCATGTTCATCACCTTGCCACCCGTGAGACCACGCAAGAGCAGGTGGTCCCGCACCTGCCCAGAATCCGGGTCCGCAATAAGGCTCTTCATCTTGCATCTTCGACACGGACATCTTATCTCTGTCTCGTTCTTTTGAAGCATCTCGGCCTTCGCGGAGCTCAAAAACCTATTCACGATGCCTTCGGTCATCATGCGGACTATGGTCGCCTGCGGAATAGAGCAAAACGATATTTTAGAACCAAGAAAAAATTTGGCATGACTTTCCCTAAAAATAGGACCAAAAAGAATGCATAGTGCCAAAATTCTCACCGAAACGGAAATGAATCAACATTCTGGCAAAATATTGGCAACTATCGCATTTCAAATACCGGTACCTGCAAACACAAACATATATGCAACACCGCAAACATATGCAACACCACGAACATACATAGATCTAGCTACACCACAAAAAGTGCATGTGCACGTTGTTGGAGGGAGAACAACATAAACATAGCTTCCCCCCTTACTTACCTATCAATAAAAGGTAATTTAACCACTTAATTTGGATGAATATATGGTGCAAATGAGGTGAGGAGGGGGAGGCAGCCGAGACAAGCTTGGAGGAGGAGGTGGAGACAATGAAGTGGGAAAAGTGAGTGGTTAGGTGTGGCTGTCCAAAATAACTTGTTGGTCCCAGGTTACTAATGGCGCACTACCTGCACATGCGCCATTAGTAACCCTGGTCACTAATGGCGCACCACCATTTGCAAAAAAAAATATCTATATAGTAATGGCGCACCATGGCACAGTGCTCCATTACTAGTTTAAACTAGTAATGGCGCACTATGCCACGGTGCGCCATTAGTAGTTTTGCAAAAAAAAAGAATAAAAAAATAACAGTAGTGGCGCACTGCGCGGCCGGTGCACCATTACTAGTTAGAAGTACTAATGGCGCACTGTGAGCTGGTGCGCCATTAGTATGTTTGGAAAAAATATATTACTAGTGGCGCACCACATGTCCAATGCGCCATTAGTGTCTTTCACACTAATGGCGCACCAGCACATGGTGCGCCACTGCTATATAGTAGTGGCGATATAGCAGTGGCGCACCACATGTCTGGTGCGTCATTAGTGGTCGTTCCATCTATAGCCCTTTTCCTAGTAGTGGCTGCAAAAACAAGTTAGACGTCCTCTAATTGTTGTTGCATGTTTTTACGTGACTGCAATAGGGTTCTAGCAAGAACGATTCTTACCTACGTCAAAACCACAACGTGATATGCCAATTTCTATTTACCCTTCATAAGGACCCTTTTCATCGAATCGGATCCGATAAAGTGGGAGAGACAGACACCCGCTAGCCACCTTATGCAACTAGTGCATGTCAGTCGGTGGAACCTGTCTCACGTATGCGTACGTGTAAGGTCGGTCCGGGGCGCTTCATCCCACGATGCCGCATAAACAAGATAAGACTAGTAGTGGCAAGTAAATTGAAAAAATCTATGCCCACAACAAAATTGTGTTCTACTCGAGCATAGAAACTACGCATAGACCTAGCTCATGATGCCACTGTTGGGTATGGTTGCGGAAAATAAAAAAAAATACGCATCACCAAGATCAATCTATGGGGTCATCTAGCAACGAGAGAGATAGGAGTGCATCTAGATACCCTTGTAGATCGCGAGCGGAAGCGTTCAAGAGAACGGGGTTGATGGAGTCGTACTCGTCGTGATCCAAGTCACCGAAGATCCTACTGCCGAACGGACGGCACCTCCGCGTTCAACACACGTACGGTTGGGAGAGACGTCTCCTCCTTCTTGATCCAGCAAGGGGGAAGGGGAGGTTGATGGAGATCCAGCAGCACGACGGCGTGGTGGTGGAAGTAGCGGGGATCTCGGCAGGGCTTCGCCAAGCTCAGCGAGAGGGAGAGGTGTTACGAGGGGAGAGGCAGGCGCCAGGGGCTTGGGTACGCAGCCCTCCCTCCCCCCTCCCCCTCTTTATATAGGGGCCATGGGGGGGCGCCGGCCCCCTAGAGATCCAATCTCAAGGGGGGGGGGCAAAGTGGGAACTTGCCCCCCAAGGTCAGGTGGGGCGCCCCCCACCCCCAGGGTTTACAACCCTAGGCGCAGTGGGAGGCCCAAGGAGGGCGCACCAGCCCACCAGGGGTTGGTTCCCTTCCCACTTCAGCCCATGGGGCCCTCCGAGATAGGTGGCCCCACCCGGTGGACCCCCGGGACCCTTCCGGTGGTCCCGGTACAATACCGGTGACCCCCGAAACTTTCCCGGTGACCGAAACTGGACTTCCTATATACAAATCTGTACCTCCGGACCATTCCAGAACTCCTCCTGACATCCGGGATCTCATACGGGACTCCGAACAACTTTCGAGTTACCGCATACTAATATCTCTACAACCCTAGCGTGAACGAACCTTAAGTGTGTAGACCCTACGTGTTCGGGAATCATGTAGACATGACCAAGACAGCTCTCCGGCCAATAACCAACAGCGGGATCTGGATACCCATGTTGGCTCCCACATGTTCCACGATGATCTCATCGGATGAACCACGATGTCGAGGATTCAAGTAATCTCGTATACAATTCCGTTTGTCAATCGGTACGTTACTTGGCCGAGATTCGATCATCGGTATCCCAATACCTCGTTCAATGTTGTTACCGGCAAGTCACTTTACTCTTCTTGTAATGCATGATCCTGTGACCAACCACTTGGTCACATTGAGGTCATTATGATGATGCATTACCGAGTGGGCCCAGAGATACCTCTTCGTCATACGGAGTGACAAATCCCAGTCTCGATCCGTGTCAACCCAACAGACACTTTCGGAGATACATGTAGTATACCTTTATAGCCACCCAGATACGTTGTGACGTTTGGTACACCCAAAGCACTCCTACGGTATCCAGGAGTTACGCGATCTCATGGTCTAAGGAAATGATGCTTGACATTAGAAAAGCTCTAGCAAACGAACTACACGATCTTGTGCTATGCTTAGGATTGGGTCTTGTCCATCACATCATTCTCCTAATGATGTGATCCCGTTATCAATGACATCCAATGTCCATAGTCAGGAAACCATGACTATCTATTGATCAACAAGCTAGTCAACTAGAGGCTCACTAGGGACATGTTGTGGTGTATGTATTCACACATATATTACGATTTCCGGATAACACAATTATAGCATGAATAATAGACAATTATCATGAACAAGGAAATATAATAATAATCATTTTATTATTGCCTCTAGGGCATATTTCCAACAGTATGTACTTTGGTTTTAATGTGATGATGAACTTATATTAATTTGGTCACTTAATTATCTATTCATGATGTTTTGTAATGGTTTTTGACACACTTAATTATATATAATGCACACAGATGAACCGACAATGGATGTACGGTGACAGACACACCTCCGAGTACATTAAGGGCGTGCATAATTTATTCGAAGTGGCTGAGGCAAACAAGCAGAATGGTTTTATGTGTTGTCCATGCCCTATCTGTGAGAATACGAAGTCTTATTCTAACCGGAAAACCCTTCACATCCACCTGCTTGAGAAGGGTTTCATGCCACACTATAATGTTTGGACCAAGCATGGAGAAATAGGGGTTATGATGGAAGACAACAAAGAAGAAGAGGACGATGACAACTATGTGCCCCCTGAATACGGTGACGCTGCAACGGGGGAAGCTGTTGAAGATCAAGAGGAACCAGACGATGTGCCCGATGATGATCTCCGCCGAGTCATTGTTGATGCAAGGAGTTAGTGCGAAAATGAAAAGGAGAAGGTGAAGTTCGATCGCATGCTAGAGGATCACAAAAAAGGTTTGTACCCCAATTGCGAAGATGGCAACACAAAGCTCGGTACCGTACTGGAATTGCTGCAGTGGAAGGCAGAGAATGGTGTTTCTTACAAAGGATTTGAGAAGCTAATAAAAATATTGAAGAAGAAGCTTCCAAAGTATAACGAATTGCCCGACAGTACGTATGCAGCAAAGAAGGTTGTTTGCCCTCTAGGATTGGAGGTACAGAAGATACATGCATGCACTAATGACTGCATCCTGTACCGTGGTGCGTACGAGGATTTGAACGCATGCCCCGTATGCGGTGCATTGTGGTATAAGATCAGACAAGATGACCCTGGTGATTTTGACAGCGAGCGCCCCCGGAAGAGGGTTCCTGCCAAGGTGATGTGGTATGCCCCTATAATACCACGGTTGAAACTCCTGTTCAGAAACAAAGAGCATGCCAAGTTGATGAGATGGCACAGAGATGACCGTAAGAAAGAGGAAAATTGACAGCACCCACTGACGGTTCGCAGTGGAGAAAAATTGAGAGAAACTACTGGGGGGAGTTTGCAGGTGACGCAAGGAACATATGGTTTGGTTTAAGCGCAGATGGCATTAATCCTTTCGGGGAGCAGAGCAGCAATCACAGCACCTGGCTGATGACTCTATGTATCTTTAACCTTCCTCCTTGGTTGTGCATGAAGCGGAAGTTCATTATGATGACAGTTCTCATCCAAGGCCCTAAGAAACCCGGCAACGTCATTGATGTGTACTTAAGGCCATTAGTTGAAGAACTTTTAAAACTGTAGATTGGAAACAGTGTGCGTGCGTGAGATGAGCACAAATAGGGGGAATTTGACCTGCATGCGTTGCTGTTTGTCACCATCAATGATTAGCCTGCTCTCAGTAACCTTTCAGGACAGACAAACAAGGGATACCACGCATGCAAGCACTGTTTAGATGACACCGAAAGTATATACCTGGACAAATGCAGGAAGAATGTTAACCTGGGGCATCATCGATTCCTTCCGACCAACCATCAATGTCGAAAGAAAGGCAAGCACTTCAAAGGCGAGGCAGATCACCGAAAGAAGCCCGTCATGCGTACCGGTGATGACGTACTTGCTATGGTCAATGATTGAAAAGTAATCTTCAGAAAGGGTCCCGGCGGACTATCTATCTCGAATGACGCTGAGGGACACACACCCATGTGGAAGAAGAAATCTATGTTTTGGGACCTACCCTACTGGAAAGACCTAGAGGTCCACTCTTCAATCGACGTGATATAACGGAGGCACGGGAGGACCTGCAACATTTGCACGAAAAAGACGGCATGCCTCCAAAGCAGTATGAAGGTCCTGCCAGCTACGCTCTTACCAAAGAAGAGAAGGAAATCTTTTTTGAATGTCTGCTCGGTATGGAGGTCCCGTCTGGCTACTCGTCGAATATAAAGGGAATAATAAATATGGCAGAGAAAAAGTCCCAGAACCTAAAGTCTCATGACTGCCATGTGATTACGACGCAACTGCTTCCGGTTGCATTGAGGGGGCTTCTACCGGAAAACATTCGATTAGCCATTGTGAAGCTATGTTCATTCCTCAATGCAATCTCTCAGAAGATGATCGATCCAGAAATCTTATCAAGGTTAAGGAGTGATGTGGCGCAATGTCTTGTCAGTTTCCAGCTGGTGTTCCCACCATCACTACAAAAAAGGACACATTCGTGACATTTTGGGCCGAATGAAATTTTTTTCTGTCATACATATGACACTTCTATGACGATAATTGTGGCAAAACCCGGTATCATCATAGATGTGGTGGGCACCTACTTCTATGACAAAAATCATGACAAAAAATGGGCTTTTTGTCCTGGGCGGGCCGGAGACGCAGCTGCATGACATTCTTTGGGCCGTCCATGTGAAAAAACCGTGGTAGAAGCGAGGGGAGGAAAATTTGGGGAGTTGCCGGTTACGGTGGGAGGTCGGGTCGGAGCGTCTGCGCGTTTCTCTCGTCGTCTGGCGTCTGTGTGCAAGGCGTTGGCTCTAATCTGAAGCCGGCGAGGCGTTGGGCTCTAATCGAACCCGGCGATTGCCTTTGCGAGCTGGCGTTCTTGAACCCGGCGATCGATCGATGGCTATTAACTGAACCCGATGGGCGATTCGCCGCTACTTACGCTAAGCGAAGCCGATCGATGCTGCCTCTGGGATGAGCGATGGCGTTGCGGGGGTTTGGATGAGCGATTGAGCGGTGGCGTTGCCTTTGGATGAACAGGAACCCGTGGTGTGGAGGGCTGGATGAGCGATGAAGCGGTGGAGGGGTGGCCGTGGAAGGTGGTTGAACAGGACCTGTGGTGTGGAGGGCTGGATGAACATGAGAAGGTGGAGGGTGCCCGTGGAGGGGTGGTTGAGCGATGGCCGGTGGAGTAAGCGCGGTGGAGGCTGGATGAACAGGAGCCCGTGGAGGCTGGAGGAGGTCAGCGGTAGCCCGTGGAGGCTGGAGGAGGTCGACGGTGGAGATGAACAGTATCTCGTGGAGTCCTGCTTTTGCGATACGCCACACCCCGTTCGGCCGTGGCGCTCCAACACAAGTCCGTTTCGTCCGTTTTGCGATGCGCCACACCCCTCCCGATGAACAGGACCCTGTTTTGACCATAGCGCTCAACACAAGTCCGTTTCGTCCGTTTGTGGTATGCCACACCCTCCCGATCAACAGGACCCCCGTTTCGACCGTAGGAGGTCCGTTTCCTCCGTTTTGCGGTACGCCACACCCCTCCCGATCAACAGGACCCCGTTCCGAACGTAGGAGGTCTGTTTCCTCCGTTGTGCGGTACGCCAGGCCTCGTTTCCATCGCCTGTTCCGTCCAAGCCGGTTGGCTCCCACGCGTTCCGTTGCCTCCCGATGAACACGACGCATTCTGTTGCATCCCCATGAACACGACGCATTCCGTTGCCTCCCGATGAACACGACGCGTTGCCTCCCCATGAACACGACGCATTCCGTTGCCTCCCCATGAACACGAGCCCTCGCCGTACGTATGCGCGACTAGGCGTTCGAGACCCCGCCCGTATTTACACATACGTGGCCGTATTTTCTTTCTTGCACCCTGGCCGCTGTACGTACGTGTACATGCTACGTGCGTGCCTCTACTACGACACGTGCGCGCCTCTACAACGACCAGTATGTATGTACACATTCGCGACCAGAATGACAACACTACGTATGCTTCGACCAGGTGGGTCCCGACTGTCAGGCACTTCCTTGCGTGCGAAAATGTAGCTGGTGGGTCCCAGCAGTCAGAGGGGCGAATCGTTGTTTTTGCCCGGACGCACTTCCTTGCATGTGAAGGTGTAGCTGGTGGGTCCCAGCAGTCAGGTGGGAAATGTTTTTTTCGTGAAATACGGTGGCCCGTCCGGTGGGTCCCCGCTGTCAGGTGGAGGAATAACTATTTTCAATGTAATAAGGAGGCACTTCCTTGTTGCGGCCGTGGACCCAGCTGTCAGCCTCTCCACATACAGTCCACGTCCGATGGAAATCGTTCCTTGAACACGTTGACCACGCCGCGCCGAGAGCACCAGGGCGATGGACGACGGCGAGGCCTAGGAAGGGGACGACGGTGAGCCGGGGAAGACGCGGCTATGGAAGCCAGCGCCGAGAGGAGTACGAGGGTTCACTGGTTCGGCTGCGGTGTGAGGCTGCCGTCGCCGCAGGGCCTGGCCAGCGGTGGGAATAGTAGGGGCGGTGAGGCCTCCGCGGCAAAGACATCCGGCCACGGGAGGCAGGAGCATGCGGCACGACCGACGCTGCTTTGGGCGGCCGGAGCAAGAAGACCAGAGGTTGAAGAAGCACTACGGCCGTTGGATGGACATCGTACGGTCACTGGAGCTAGAATCGTTTATATTGACTAAGTTGACAAAGCCCTCCGTCCCCGTCAACTTAGTAGGCCCACAAGTCAGCCTCCCACCAAGGTGGGTCCTAGCTAGCTAGTGCGTAATAAGGAGGCACTTCCGGTGGGTCCGAGCTGACAGCAGGGGGAACGCTTTTTTTTTGCAAAATACGGTGGCCCGTCAGGTGGGTCCCAGCAGTCAGGGGCAAACGTTTTTTTTGCAAAATACTGGTGGCCCATCTGGTGGGTCCCTGCTGTCAGGTGGAGGAATAATTATTTTCCGCGTAATAAGGAGGCACTTCCTTGCGGCTGCTTTGTTGACCGGTGTCGGCCTCTCCACCTCTGAAGATTCTTCTGATGGAATTCAGTCGTTGACCACATTGACCACGCCGCGCCGAGAGCACCACGGCGGTGGACGACGGCGAGGCCTAGGAAGGGGACGACGCGGAGCCGGGGAAGACGCGGAAGTGGATGCCCACGCAGAGAGGAGTACGAGGGTACACTGGTTCGGCTGCGCTGCCGTCGTCGCAGAATAACAGGGGGTGTGGGTGAGTGGAGTGGAGGTATGGCCTGGCCAGCGGCGGGAGTAGTATGGGGGCGGTGAGGCCTCCGCGGCAGCATAGCCGGCCATGGGAGGCAGGAGCAGGCGGCACGCCGGTGCTGCTTTGGGTGGCTGGAGCAAGAAGACCAGGGGTTGAAGAAGGACTACGGCCGTTGGATGGACATCGTACGGTCAGTCGAGCTAGAATCGTGCATATTGACTAAGTTTACAAAGCCCTTCGTCCCCGTCAACTTAGTAGGCCCACTATACTGGGTCCCAGCTAGCAGGGGGGTATTCTTTTTTTTGGGCATAATAAGGAGGCACTTCCTTGCGTGCGAAGATATAGCTGGTGGGTCCAGAAATTTGTCGGTGAAGTAACGTTTTTTCGCGAAATCTGAGAGGTCCTTTCGGTGGGTCCTAGATGTCAGGTGGATGAATCATTATTTTGCGCGTAATAAGGAGGCATTTCCTTGCGTGCGGCCGTGGGCCCTTGTCGACCTCTCCACGTCTGATCCACTTCCGATGGATGTCGTTCATTGACCATGTTGACCAGGCCGCGAGAGGACCAGGGCGGTGGACGACGGTGAAGCCTAGGAAGGGAGCGACACGGAGCCGAGGAATACTCGGCAGTTATTTCCCGCGGAGAATCTGAGGGTTTACTGGTTCGTCTGCCGTCGCTGGAGAATAACAACATGTGTGGGACTGAGGGTGAGTAGAGGGATAGCTAGTCCAGCGATGGGAGTACGATGGGGCGGTGAGGCCTGCGCGGCAGCACAGCCGGCCGCGAGGAGGAGGGAGCAGGCAGTCCCGCCGGAGCTTGTTTGAGCGGCTAGAGCAGGAAGAGCTGAGATTGAAGAAGCACGACGGTCGTTGGATGGACATCCAACATTATACATCCATCTGTGGAAAGCCTCAAATCTGTGGAAAACAGCATACAACCCATCTGCCATTATTTCAAATATTTTACAGCCCATTTGCTAATTCTTGTGGGTTTTTTTGGAGCCCATATTCTTTTTGTGAGCATAACAGCCCATATTATGGCCACGGTTAAAAAATTATACGAAATTTTGCATATGTCGGTCTTGATGCGAATTGTTTTTAATCCCGAAATTTCGAGTCACATTCAGACTGATTTTAAAAATAAATGTATATCAACATAAAATCCAATAAATTGTCCACGCATAAAAATTAATGCAATTTAAAATTTCGAAATGAAAAAAGGATATTTGAAACAAATTGCCGGTTTGATGTGTTTTAAAAATGTACATCCCATTTCTCATTACTGATAGGCCATTTTCTCGGCCAGCCGAATGAAGCTCTCCCCGTCTAGCCCAATAGGCCTGATAAAGTGACTTACTTGACAAATCACAAAAAAACTGGGCTAGCCATTTTCAAAAAGAAAAAAAAACTACTGGGTTGGTCTATGGTAAACATAAAAGAAAAGGCTGTCTAGACAGGTGTCCATATAGCCGATTGACACCCTACTTACATCTCAAAAACATATTAGATAAATGCCACTCCAATTATGGCGATTCATAAAAATGCCACTGCAATTTCCAAAATTTGAAAAATGCCACTGCAATTTTTGCAAACTCTGAAAAACTCCACTGTAGTTTGCAAACTTTGAAAAACGCCACTCCAGTCTTCAAAAAATGCCACTAGAAATGGCATGAAATGGCATTTTTCAAAGTTTGGAAATTGTAGTGGCATTTTTCGGAGGCATTTATCAAATTAACCCAAAACAAAAATAACTGGGCGAGCTCTTTGGGTCCTCGGTGTCACCGCTCATTGTGCAATTCTCTCGTTTATTGACTACGTTGACAATGGCATGGGACCCAGATGTCAGAAATCCACTAGGAGGAGCCATTTTTTTATTGGCTTGAAATAAGGAGGCACTTGCTTGCGTACTGCCATGACCTTGGCGGGTCCTTGCTGTCATCCTCTCCACGTACAATCATCTCCTGATTGTGTACGCATCAACTTGCTAGGCCCAGAAGTCAGCCTCTAAACCAGTGGAGGACAAATACAACCCATTTAAAAAAATAGCAGCACATTCCATACGTTCAAACGGAAAGTTCAACATTCAGAGCAAAGTAACAGGTCTGATCCACATATAGAGTACTGAACTTCCACGTTGAACCATCATAGCCAAGTTAACTATCTACTCCCACTAGACAAGTACTAACTTACTCTTAGCTAACTAGACGATGCCGGCGGTACACGCTAAGCACCGGCACCGGCGTCCTGCGCCTCGCCTCGAACTTGCCAGAGGTGCGATAGGGCGCGTTGCTCGTGCGTGTTGGCCCTTTCCGTGCCGGCGTGGTCCACAGCTTGCCGGCTGGCGAAACCCACTTGACGAGCTGGTAGTAAAAATCGGCGTCCACGAGCAGCGTGCGTGCCCGACAGCCTCGGTGGCTATTTGCGGCGCCGGCCTCCATGTAGTCGGCCCAGTTGCGGGCGCTCTGCTCGCGACTCAAAGCGTCAGTGCGCTGCTGCTCCATGTCCTGGCGGCGCAAATCGGTGATACGCTGCTCCTCCGCCAGGTGATCGCGCTCCAACAACTCTTGCTCCTCCGCCATGCTATCGCGCTCCAAAAACTCCTCGATCTGCGCATTGCCATCTAAAGACAGATAGAATGCCTCCTCCCTCCGTCTGCCTTCCGGTGAAAAACCGAACACTAGTTCCGGCGGTGACCGCCTCCGGCGTCGCCTACCGCGGACAGGCGGGGGCATGGTGGACATGGCGAGCGACGTCGGGCTGGTGGGGGCTTATGAGGATATGGCGAGTTGGGTCATTGGAGAATGCCAGGAAATAGTACTTATAGGGGGAAGGTAGCGCGACAGTCATCGGAATTCAATGCATAATGGCTTAGCGCGCAAGCTTGCCATGGAAAACTAGGGAAACTAAAATTATGACTGTGTCGTCCCGTCCCGTCTGGGTCGCACGCCAGCATGGCGGTCAAACGAGTGCACTCGAATCATCTCCCTCCTTGTCAATAATGATTTCATGGATTTAAAAAGCCAGCAACAATTAAAGCGTATCTTTTTTTGCATCAGTTAGCGGCCTTAATTACGGCCGGCTGCATGCAGGCACTCAGAATCGCTCGCAGGCAGTACGGGAAGCAGCATCCACCGAGTCGCAGCCGAGGGCACGCATGCAGCCACTTAAATTGCTGGAATTAATTAGGCTTAAGCTTCTGCATGCCGTTAATTATTGTCATGCCTTGGTCTTGCTGCTATGCTCACGGGACTAATAAACCCGGACGGAAGGAGTACCTTGGTTGGTGAGAGGTTTGAATTAAGCCCTGCAAACCGGAAAGGAGGTACTAGTACGTGCGTGATCCGCTATTTATTCGTGTAGGATCGAGTAGGTCGTTTCTTGAATTGAGCCCTGCAAACCAGAAAGGAGGTAGTACGTGCGTGATACGCTATTTATCCGTGTAGGATTGATAGTGTAGCTTTTCAGTTTCTTCAGAGGTTGGCATTTTTATCCGTGTAGGATCGATAGTGTAGCTTGTCAGTTTCTTCAGAGGTAGGCATTTTTATTCAAAAAACTGCCACTTCGCATCTTGCGTCGCAAATAAAACTGCCAGGTGCGCATTTGTAGGCTAGCTAGTGATCGATCAGTAACTTGTAAACACTGAGCGAACAGAAATAAGTAACTGTTAATGCATCTCAATGACTCACAGATCACACTACTGGAATCA
Organism: Aegilops bicornis; assembly: GCA_021605145.1. Classification (NCBI taxonomy): domain Eukaryota; kingdom Viridiplantae; phylum Streptophyta; class Magnoliopsida; order Poales; family Poaceae; genus Aegilops; species Aegilops bicornis. Next base: position 83,248,221 of record CM038675.1, on the reverse strand, counting down.
GCTTATTTGCCGTCTGCCAGTTCTTTGCCGTCAGCTAGCGGACGGCAAAGAGGCACTTTGTCGTCTGCTTGCAAAAAACAGACGGCAAAGAACTGACAGACGGCAAAGATGCCAGTTGCCATCAGCCAATTATTTGCCGTCTGCCAGCAGATGGCAAAGAATCTTTACCATGTGCTGGCGGACGGCAAAGAGGTGGGGCTATCTCTTTTTTTGCGGGTACAAAGAAAATCGTTGACCCCCACCTCCTCTCTCTGTCTCCCCTCTCTCCGCACGCCCCCACCTCCTCTCTCTCTCTCTCCCCTCTCTCTCTCTCCCGCTCGTCTCTCCCTCTCCCTCGCGCGAGCACCTACGGCGGCCGATTTCGGCAAGCTCCGACGGGATTCGACGCCGCCCAGCACACCCACGTGACCCCCTCGCCCCGCTCCTCCATCCCCTCCGACCAGATCTGACTCGCGCGTCCTCCAGCGACCACGCGTGACCCTCCCCTGCGGCTAGGGTTTCGGCCACCACATCGCCGGCGTGGCTCCGGTGTTGCTCCGGTGACTCAGGTGAGTCTCTTCACTCCTCCTCGTCACATCCATCCCTCTCTTTCTCACCGCGTCGCGTCGCGTCTCCTCTCCCTCACAGATCCATCACGCCGGGAAGCCATGGACGGGAAGGACGCCGTGGAGGACGCAGCTCCACCACTGCCCCAACGCCATCCAGGTCCGCCCCTTGTCCTCTCCTCCCCTCTTGGATTTCTTCTTTTCCTGCCTTGCACCCGTCCACTCAAGTTCTAAACCAAACAAGAAAAATTATCAATCTTGTTTTTGCTGCATATGCAATAATGGTTGAGGAGGACTCAGTTGTTCACTTCTATAATTGTGCCATAAATCGGTTTACTCGCTTGAGGGCTGCCGTGGTTAGCTCGATTTGATAGGGTCCTTACTACATATGCTGCAGGGATTTAACTTCACTTGTTAATAATGAGTGTCAATCAATCAAACACAAGGAAACTATAAATGCTTACTATTTTGTATAGTGATCGTTGTGTTGTGTATAGGTAAAACTTGTGTTGTCCTTATCTACTTCGGAGGCATCATCATGTGTTGTCAATTTAGTTTCTGCCATGGTTTTGGTTTGGTCCTGCTTATGCCAAATCGATCATTCATTGCTTCTGAACACTCTACCTTTAATCTTTGCTTCTGTAAAACCGGCCTTTCTTCTATTGAATGGAGTGTTTGCTTGCTATGCGGGAAAAGTAGCTCATTCATCGCTGATTTGGCATGTGCAACCAAAGTGGACGGTCCGCATTTAGGTCCGGTCGCCGTGAGGATCCTCTGGCGGTGCTGGATGTGCCGTGGCGCGGTGGTGCCCCCGGGTGGCGCCTCCGTGCTGCGGTGCCCCTGGTTGGCGCCTTCGTGCCCGTGCTATCACTGGCGCCGCCGTTGTGGTGCTCTCTGGCAAGCTCCGGCTTGTTGTGGTGGTGTTGGTTGTGATGCTGGTCACACCATAGTGATGGTGTGGCTGCATCCTCGCTTCGGCTACAACTCCTTTTGGTGAGCTTCTCCTTGCTCCCTCCTGATCTCTCTAATGCATAGCTCTTGATCTTGTTGGATGTGAGGCTCTATTAGCTGTGGTTAGCTGCTGTAGATGAGCATCAACTTGTATTGGAGCTCTCTGTGATGGATTCTTGCTGTGTCAGGGTTTTGGTCAGTGACCAAGTGAAATGCTACATTTCTACTCCTAACCCATTCTCTCTTTCTTAGTGTTTTTGTTATGCAGGTTGGAAGAAAAGAAGAAGATCCAAAGAAGATCTTAGTAATAAGATAGTTTTTAGGAAAATAGATATTTAGTTTTAGATCATTCCTTGTAATATTTGTTGGATATGTGTTCATGGATATGTGTTGGATATATATGTGTTCATGACTATATATTGGTAACATGTGTTGGATATGTGTTCATGGATATGTGTTGTGTTCATGAGTATTGGTAATATGTGTTGGATATGCTATATTGGTCATACATATAGTCTGTGTTTGATTTTCTGTGAAAATGAATTGATATAAGAAGAAACAGAATTAATGCCTATTTGGTCTCTTTGCCATCCGCCAACAGATGGCAAAGAGCTACAGCCTTTTGTCTGCTGCCAGATGGCAAAGAGCCGTGCCCTTTGCCGTCTGCCAGCAGATGGTAAAGAGTCGTGCCCTTTGCCGTCCGCCACTGATGGCAAAGGCCTCTTTGCCGTCCGCTGCAAAAAACAGACGGCAAAGAAGGCCTTTGCCGACCCTGTCTTTGCCGTCGCTGTTTGCCGTCCGCGGCGGACGGCAAAGGCCTTTGCCGTCCGCCATCCTAGCCTTTGCCGTCCGCCATGGCTGATGGCAAAGTACCAGATTCCTGTAGTGTCATATACAAATATGTAGCTCCAAAAGCAAAGATCAGCCAGTTCGGATCTTGCATCGCAACTAAAACTAACTAGTACGATTCCCATACATAAGATCAACATGTTAATGCATCTCAATGATTCACAGATCATATACAAATATGTAGCCCCAAAAGCAAAGATCTAGAAAAAACATCTGTTCTTCCTACTAATATGGATGCTTCTCTTGGGCAACATTCAAGATGCATCGAAAAGACAAATTTGTTTGTGAAGTCTACAGTTCCTCTTGCAAACGTAAGTGGTTTCACCAATAGCTGGAACCATAAGAATGAACCACACATGATGGAGGAACAGCCACTGCAATATGATTTGGTCTTCTCTCGATCACACCGCGAGACTATTTTCGGAATACAAACTTTAACTTAGGGAAATGATGCCCATTGTATAATCAGACCAAAGCAATGAAGCACCAACTGTTGGCTAGTAAATAGTACAGTACTACTTTTCAGCAGTTCATGAAGTGACTATCCAATCTTTGTGTCTATTTTCAAATGGCACTGCACGCAGTGACTATACTATTCTCTTGTGCAGTTCAACCAAAATTGCAGACACTTTGTTTGTTTGCCAAATAGCAACGGGCAGACATCTCTGTCTGCACAAATATCAACCAGCTAGTAAACATATACCACACCATGTTCGCAGTGATGGAAGAGGTGAAATCGATACAACCGAAATTGAGCATCCAATCATTGAATCCTGTCCTCCACCACCAATGTAGGTCCACCATGCCAATAAATTCACATGCAAACCACTAGTATTACTATCTAATGACAGTACAAAAAGAGTAGCAAGATAGTAGTAAACCATGTACCTTCGTAATGAACAGCTCATAGTGCCACTAATTGGATATAAAGGTTTGGAAAAAAAACATGCTCCTAATGTTGAACCAGTTGGACTTTTTGTGCAGCTCCACTAAAATCGAGCATCCATGTTTGCATAGATATTGAAAGTGTGATTACTATAAAAGTGGCACTAGTTGAATCATAGACTCACAAATATAAGCATTCCAATTTCTTAATGGGAAAAGGTAGCAAGACTGTTTCTAACCACCTGTTTGAAGGAATAAATAAAACAACGTGGTGATGTCAGGAAGGCATACATGGTTCTTTTCTGAAAAACTGAGCCATTCCCGACCTTTCCTCTTCTTTTAAGAAATTTTGTGCAGTTCTACTAAAATAAAATACCATCACCGCCTTGACAATTTAGTTACACTGTACAAAAGGAAATGACTTAACATTACATCATGATGTCGGGTTTGTAGTAGACAGGCATTAGAGAGAAACATACATACCTCCTCCGATAACATAATGAACATTAATTTTAACAAAGGTGTGACTAGCTTTACCAGGATAATTTGAGTGAACTCTACACCCTCTGTTCCATAATATAAGACGTTTTTCCGGTTCAATTTAAAGTACCCAAACGTCTAGTATTTAAAAAAACAGGTAGTAGTTTTCTTGAGCACATATATGGGAAAGCTTGCCACACTTTATTTATGTCCATACGCTAATGCAACACCATTCGAATACTACAAATATACACTAATCCAGTGGCTAGTGCAACAATAGAGTAGTTAGTTTATTACAGGGTACAGTACAATGGTTTTACTAAAAAGATTTCAATAGAATCTAGCACTGGAAGGTTTCTATAAGAATTAACAATACAAAATGTAAAGGTAACAAGTTTCAACATTGGTATACTAGCTGTGCATGAGCATTAAACCAAATACAAAAGTCTGAAGGTAACTAGCATTATTAACTAATGACAATATAAAAAAATTTCAAACCATGTACCTCCAAGGTAACTATCATTTCAAACACGGGGGGACCTTAAAAATTGCTATCCCAATCTTGATAATCGATCAAACATAAAAACTTGATCTTTCCTCCTGATAATCAAGAGAACAGCCGGAGGAGGAGGTGCCCACCCTTGAACTTTCCTCTTGTCTTCATAATTGTTTGTGTAGTTTAACCAAAATAAAATGACATAAGCGCCTTGGCATTTTGGTGACACCGTACAAAAATTTAACTTATCTCATGAAAGTGAGGTATGTAATCTATAAGCATTAACAGTGCAAAAATCTAAAGGTAGTAACAAGTTTCATCGTTGGTATACTGGCTGTGCAACAGCATTAGAATGCCTTAGCTGAAAAACCTTTAATACATCCACAATCAACAGCTAACCCTGAAATGATCCAGTGACATTAAATGGCACTGCTTAAATTTATCTGTGGCATTAGACCGAGAGCAGCATTAGTTAAATGTGGCATCACTTTAGCAGTAGCATTGCTTGACTTGACTGTTGGCGTTATACTAACAGCAAAAAAAGTGGCAATAAGATCATGGGAGGCCCATTCGGGCAGTGGGCGCACCAGTATGATGTACCTCCACGGACGCAGAGTGGTGAGGGAGGTATGGTTGCCCCGAGCAACAAATATCCAGGCAACATATGTGGATTACGTCCCATTTTTGTTCTCTTTAGCCACCTTTTTCCTATGTGAGGACAACAAACCGATCGACCTGGTCATTCTCTATTGTGTTGTCATGCCTTTCTACCCTTCTTCAACCAAGAGACACGAGACTCGTTCCTTAGCTACTGATTTTTCCCCTTTTCAACCTAGATGCGGGTTCGATGCCTACTCTCTTGGACTGTACAGTCTCCCTTCCTTTCCTTATTCAACCCAGACATGCATTAGTCTGCATGAAGTAGGGTTTCCTTTAATAGTGCAAATTATGGTTTTCGTCTGCGTGGCGGCCAGGCGAGAGGATAGCAAATTGGGAAGATGGTGGAGTGGAAAAAGATCCACATGCAACGACGTGCCAGATGGGGAAATAGAACAAGGGTATGGTTCAAAAAGAGGTAGCATACCTGAGGGTCGGCGGGAAGTGGCTTCGCTCGTGGTCTTCGTCCTCCGCACACACTATGGCAGCGATCCCGCGCGGGCGCTAGGTCTGAGAGGACGGCCTTGTCGTCCGTGCGTGGCCTCGCTCGCCAACGGCGAGTGCGTCAATGCTGCACGTCCTTTTCTTCCCCGGCGGATCTGTGACCACCGGTGAGGAGGGAGAGAGCGGCCGTCTTTTTTAGATCTGGAGAGAGGGTGGTAGTGTGAGAAGCAAGTGGGCAGCCCTTGGCAAGAAAGCGCTGAAGCTCTAGCCTATATATCTTCTTTATACTAATAGTACTGGAGGTGGAGTAGTGGTAGAGTAGTTTATATTTTGTCTGCGTACAGTACCAGTTAGTCGTGCTTCAAAACGGAACGGCGCGCCATTAAAAAAATAAAGGCCGGTAACTAATGCGGCACCTCGGGCCAACGCGGCCAGATTGCATTATGCATGAGAAATTACACACCATGTCTCGTTGACATGTGGTCCCGTTCCACATATCAGTGAGACGACGGCGAGTAGTATGAGTATTTCCTAACCGACATGTAGGCCGGGGCGCCCCTTCGTGAACCTTGGCAAACTGGCAACCGTCCACTGACTCTTCGCCTTTCCCTCTCGATTTGGAACTGCTGTCGGATGCTCTTCCTCTCCCTCCTCCATTTTCCTTCAGCCCTTCACCCTTTCTTCTGCCATTGTTCGATCGTCTTCTCCATGGAGGGAATAGGACGGAAACGACCCCGTTATTCTTGCCCCGATCTGAAAGATGATGTGGTGGAGGAACTTATTGATCGGTGCGACGTCATCACCTCGGCTAGCATGGCAGGTTCGTTCAAGCCCACTCTCGACTCAAGTAATAACATCATTACAAGGAACCCAAGAGTCAAGGAGCGGTTTGATCTCCTCTATCTTCTTCGCCGTGACCCTGATGACTAGCGCCGTCGCGACGGAGGCCTCGCCCTGTGCAAGTTGATGCCACTTGGTAATGATACGTATGATGTTAAGATGCCCTCGCTTGAGGGCAAGGCTTGGGCAGGCGCAAATGGACATTGGGCTATTTACATTGGGTCCAACTGCGAGTGGGAACTTGTGAATGTGTACACTCGTGACCGGGTTCCACTTCCAAAAATCTCAGCAGACTGCCCAGAGGTTGAGCACACAGGTATTGTATGCACGTTCAAATACAATCATGGGGACTGTCTTCTACGGAAGATAGCAATTTCTCGAGTCCCCAACCGCTCTTGGAATTACAACAACTATGGAGTTGTTGCTATCTTCGATAAGCTTGTTGCCGTCGTCAGTGGTTTGACTGGATGGATATTGCTCAAAAATCAGTTTCTGTACACGGATGAGTACTATGATGCAATTCAATACGAGGGCCTTGTGTTTGCTGCCACCACTCATGGCACTGTTTTTGCATGGCATCCTCGTTGTTCCGGTACGTTTGTCTTCCACCGTAATTATAAATGTTTCATCCACATGCATGCGGGTTAGCAAGGCTGGTCATAGTGGGGAGTAACTTAGACTAGTAACATGCATATGTTACTAGTTTATGTTACTACCACTGTAGTGCATAGTATCTTAGATTAGTATCATAGGTGGTCTCATTTATTGCCATGCATGACACATAGTAGCATCACATTTATTATGTTACGGTATCTACCTATGTTACTATAACCATCTCTCTCCTCCTTAATTGCCTGCCACATAAGCATGTTTGCGAGTCCCAAGTGCATGATACTACTTATTGTAGGACCTTGAGAAGAGGTGTCTAGAGGGGGGTGATTAGACACTAAGTACCAAAGTTGCAGTTTTTAACTTCTTTAGGTTTAAGTGGAGTTTAGGCACAAGTTTAACATTCACAATACATAACAAGCAAGCAAGCATGCAAAGAGTATGTGAGCAGTGGAAAGTAAAGCATGCAACTTGCAAGAAAGTAAAGGGAATGGTTTGGAGAATTAAAATGCAATTGGAGACACTGATGTTTTTGGCGTGATTCCGATAGGTGGTGCTATCGTACATCCACGTTGATGGAGACTTCAACCCACGAAGGGTAACGGTTGCGCAAGTCCACGGAGGGCTCCACCCACGAAGGGTCCACGAAGAAGCAACCTTGTCTATCCCACCATGGCCGCCGCCCACGAAGGACTTGCCTCACTAGCGGTAGATCTTCACGAAGTAGGCGATCTCCTTGCCCTTACAAACTCCTTGGTTCAACTCCACAATCTTGTCGGAGGCTCCCAAGTGACACCTAGCCAATCTAGGAGACACCACTCTCAAAGAAGTAACAAATGGTGCGTTGATTATGAACTCCTTGCTCTTGTGCTTCAAACGATGGTCTCCCCAACACTCAACTCTCTCTCATAGGATTTGGATCTGGTGGAAAGAAGATTTGAGTGGAAAGCAACTTGGGGAAGGCTAGAGATCAAGATTCATATGGTAGGAATGGAATATCTTGGCCTCAACACATGAGTAGGTAGTTCTCTCTCAGGAATGGTAAGTTGGAAGTGTAGGTTTGTTCTGATGGCTCTCTCCACGAATGAAGAGGAGGTGGAGGGGTATATATAGCCTCCACACAAAATCTAACCGTTACACACAATTTACCAATCTCGGTGGGACCGAATCAACATACTCGGTCAGACCGACTTAGTAAACAATGTGACCGTTAGGGTTTTCGGTGGGACCGATATGCAACTCCGTAGGACCGATATGGTTAGGGTTAGGGCATAACGTAATCTCGGTGAGACCGATTACTCAAACTCGGTGAGACCGATTTTGGTAATAAGCTAACCAGGGAGTTGGTCAGGCAAACTCAGTGGGACCGATTAGTCAAACTCGATGGGCCCAATTTTGGTAATAAGTTAACCAGAGAGTTTGCATTGTAATCTTGGTAGTACCGATTACACAAACTCGATGAGACCGATTTTGGTAATGGACATACACAGAGAGATTGCAATCCCATGTCGGTGATACCGAGATCCCTATTGGTGAAACCGATTTGCCTAGGGTTTGTGGCAGTGGCTATGACATCTGAACTCGGTGGCGCCGGATAGAAAGAATCAGTAGGGATGAGTTTCACTTTAGGTTTAGGTCATATGTGGAAGTGAGAAAGTAGTTGAGGGTTTTGGAGCATATCACTAAGCACATGAAGCAAGAGGCTCATTAAGCAACACCTCATCCCTTCTTGATAGTATTGGCTTTTCCTATAGACTCAATGTGATCTTGGATCACTAAAATAGAAAATGAAGAGTCTTGAGCTTGAAGCTTGAGCCAATCCTTTGCCCTTAGCATCTTGAAGGAGTTCCCACATCTTTTAGTCCATGCCACTCCATTGTTGAACTTGTCTGAAATGTACTAGGTTAAAGTGTTAGTCCAACAAAAGATATGTTGACATTAATTACCAAAACCACCTAGGGAGCACTTGTGCTTTCAATCTCCCCCTTTTTGGTAATTGATGACAACATACATCAAAGCTTTAGATAAAGATATAGAGAATAGCAAGTAAAGCTTTGGAAAGACATGTAACAAACATAGGCTCCCCCTACATGTATGCAATCATGTGAGTATGGAATATAGAAGCATTTGAGAGCATAACCATGATAGAGTAGGCAATGTGTTACATGTATCTTGGCCATATGCATGAGAGCAAAGAATGTTAAAGAAAATACCTTCATGCTTATGAGTCCTTCTTGCAAATAGTATGTACATCAGCAAGAATTCCTCATACACATGAGTGTGATGCATATACTTACCTTGTAGTCTTGAGTTGGCTTAGGGTGGAATGAACCTGCACAAGCAAGGTTAGATAACACAGGTACATCTACTAGCCAGAGCAAACAGAAGAAACCACAAGAATACCAAGACTGGGATGACATGTAGAGAGTGAGTACTAAGTACCACATTGGATTAGACATGTCCCCAAGAGTAAAGATATGCAATGAATTTAAATGATTTCTTTCCCTTAGATGTCTTGCTCCCCCTGAATCTAGCATGGGATACTGGGAGAAGATAGGGAACAGAGAATCAGAGCTGAAAGATATAAATGAACAGAGCTAATGCAAACTAATGCAAATAAGCACATATGAACATGTCTTTTCCCCTCAATAAGTCATGTGGCATCTATCCTCTTGAACGCCAAGCATCTGGGATCCTTGAGAAATACTTTCTACTTGAGTATTCTCTCCCCCTGGAGATCTCTTTCTCCCCTTGAGGAGGTGATACTATACCTCTCTGATGTGATCTCTCTAAGTGATAAGCTTTGATGTGATCTCTCTCTCTCCCCCCATTGGACATCAATTTCCAAGAAGGGTTTGATCCTTGAGTCACAGCACAAAGCATTTATAAAAATGTGATGCTTGTAGAGGACAAGATTCATTGAGTGGAGCTGGATCAGAAGAAACACAGAATAAGTGGCAAACTGTTTCCTGTTGTGAAATCGGTGGCACCGAGTGGTATGCTTCGGTTGTACCGAAAGGATTCGGTTGGACCGAGAACAAGAAACCGGTGAGACCGAGTTCATCGCAGAGGAAACACTTGTCACCTCAGCTCACTAGACTAGAAAGATCTCACAAAGATTTGCAAGGAATTTACTGACTGATATGCACTGAATTGGATGCAGAAAATGCAGAGAAAAAAAGAAATGTAGATGAAGTTTTTTTTTGAAAGGGGAAACAAATATGCCTGAGAAAACTACAAAAACTCAGAAAAGAACACGAGAGAACTTCATCGATGGTCGGCGACAAAGTCACCTATGTTAGAGTATATTGACTTAGGCGTCAAGTGAGATCACTTGATCATAGGTCATACTCATCGTTTAAGCTCAAAATGGGATTTCCATTTTTCGTTTAAGCATCTTGATGTATTCACATCTTGTCGAGTTGCTTTAGCTCATGACTCGGAGTAAAGCTTCTCTAAGATGGAATAACATACCTTGGTTGGTGGTGTTCACCATGTAGTTGAACTTGTGTGGGTTGCTCAAGGTTGATGTAGCTCATCAAGAGTTGGGAGCACCACTTGGAATTTGAGTCCATCTACCTACATGGGTCAGTTCTTGCAAGGAAAAGCACTTATGTATCCAAAAATGACAATCAGGAAGCTCAACATAGAATTTGTCAAAGGATATGTTTGAATGGTTCCGTGCTTCCTTGTCTTCAACCACCATAGTGTAGAAACTTGGTGATGTAGAGATTGCTCAAGATGTGAGTAGGTTACAATCTCATGGAATATGATTCAACCAAGTACCTACATGGGTTAGATAACATGCAAGGTGCAAATATATCCAAGACATAGGATTATCATCATAAGAGAAATATCAAGGATTAGTCATAAGCTCATGTCTTGCATGTATCCAATGGAGTTTCTACTCCAAGTTTGAAGCATCAATGATGTTCAATTCTCCTCTTAACCTGCAAAACACTTTCTCATCAAGAGGTTTAGTGAAAATATCTGCTAATTGCTTTTTGGTGCGAACATGCTTAAGATTAATGTCACCCTTAGCAACATGATCTCGAATGAAATGATGACGAACTTCAATATGCTTAGTTCGAGAATGTTGTATGGGATTATGACCAATTTTGATAGAACTTTCATTGTCACAAAGCAATGGAACATGTTTCACATATATCCCATAATCTTTAAGAGTTTGGGTCATCCAAAGTAATTGAGCACAACATGAACCAGCAGCAATGTACTCCGCTTTGGCTGTAGATAAGGATACCGAGTTTTGTTTCTTGGAAGACCAAGACACAAGAGATCTACTAAGAAATTGACAAGTACCCGAAGTGGACTTTCTATCAACTTTGTCTCCGGCATAGTCCGAGTCGGAGTAGCCAACAAGATCGAAAGATGCCCTCTTAGGATACCAAATGCCAAAATTTGGTGTATGGATTAAGTATCTCACTATCCTTTTTACGGCCTTAAGATGACATTATTTAGGAGCAGCTTGATATCTTGCACACATGCACACACTTAGCATGATATCGGGACGTGAAGCACATAAATATAACAATGAACCAATCATGGAGCGATAAACCTTTTGATCAACCGGTTCACCATCTTTGGTCAAGTCAAGATGTCCACTAGTGGGCATGGGTGTAAACGTACCTTTGCATTCTTGCATATTGAACTTATTTAATAAGTCCATGGTGTACTTCGTTTGAGAGACAAAAGTACCTTCCTTAGTTTGATTTGCAACCCAAGAAAGAATTTGAGTCCACTCATCATTGACATCTCAAACTTCTCCGACGTTAGCTTTCCAAACTTCTACATAAAATGAGGGTTAGCTGATCCAAATATGATATCATCAACATAAATTTGGCATACAAATAATTCTCCATTAACCCTTTTAGTAAAAAGTGTGGAATCAATTTTCCCAATTTCAAATCCCTTTTCAAGAAGAAACTTGGTCAAGCATTTATACCAAGCTCTAGGAGCTTGTTTAAGACCATAAAGGGCTTTGTGAAGTTTGTAAACATGATTTGGTTTCTTAGGATTGACAAAGCCGGGAGGTTGTTTAAAATAAACTTCCTCCTCTATTTCACCATTTAAAAAAGCACTTTTAATGTCCATATGGTACAAGGTGATATCATGGTGATTAGCATAGGCAAGTAAGATGCGAATGGACTCTATTCTAGCAACGGGAGCATAAGTCTCACCATAGTCCATACCTTCGACTTGTGTGTAGCCTTGGGCCATTTAGACGTGCTTTGTTGCGAACTACTTGTCCATCTTCATCTTGCTTGTTGCGAAACACCCATTTGGTACCGATGATGTTGTGGTTGTTGTCGGGCTTTTCAACCAATGTCCAAACTTGGTTCCTCTCAAAGTTGTGTAGCTCTTCATGCATAGCATTTATCCAATCCGGATCTTCCAATGCTTCTTCGACCTTCATAGGTTCAATGCTAGAGATGAAAGAATAGTTTTTACAAAAGTTAGCTAAACGAGTTTTAGAGCGAGTGATTCTCCCGGTTTGAATATCATTGTAGATTTGCTCGACGGGATGATCTTTAGCAATTCTTGCTCGAACTCGTGAAAGCTTTTGCTTGGTTCTTGGTTGAACTTCTTCTTCATCTTGTTCTTCTTCTTGGACTTCTTCATTTTTGGCGTTGTCGTTCTCTTGTCGTGGTGGAGAAGGAGGTCGTTGACGTTCATCTTGATGCACTTCCTCGTTTTCTTCATCTTGGTGTGTCCCACTTGTGGATGCTTCCGTATCAACTCTTGGTTCACCTTGTCGTGAAGTAGAAGCTTCCACTTGGACGGATGAGGTACTCTCCCTCACCTCCATTGGACGAACCTTGCCAATAGACAAGTCTTGGATTGCTTCCGAAGGATCTTTGTCTCCTACATCAATTGGAAGTTTCTCTACTTGCGAGCCGTTAGATTCATCAAACTTCACATCTACCGTCTCTTCAACGTTTCGGGTGAAATTGTTGTAGACACGGTAAGTGTGAGAGTTTGAGCCATAACCTAGTAGGAAACCTTCATGAGACTTAGGAGTAAATTTAGAACGACGATGCTTATCAAGAATGTAGCACTATGAGCCGAATACTCGAAAGTATCCAACTTGGGGTTTGTTACCGGTGAGGACCTCGTATGCCGTCCTGCCGAGTAGCTTGTGAAGATACAAGCGATTTGTTGCATGACAAGCTGTCTCAATCGCTTCTGCCCAAAAGTGCTTCGGTGTCTTGTACTCATCAAGCATCGTTCTCGCCATTTCGATGAGCGTCCGGTTCTTCCACTCAACAACTCCATTTTGATGAGGTGTGTACATAGCCGAGAACTCGTGTGAAATCCCTACTTCGTCAAGAAAGGTGTCCACATTTGCGTTCTTGAACTCCGTTCCGTTGTCGCTGCGAACCTTCTTGATCTTCACTTCAAACTGATTTTGGGCCTTCCTAGCGAAGTTTTTGAAGATCTTTTGGACCTGCGATTTATCATCGAGAAAGAACACCCACGTAAATCTTGAAAAATCGTCAACTATAACTAGACCAAAAGAATTTCCACCGAGACTCTTGTAAGAGTTGGGACCAAAAAGATACATGTGAGTAGCTCGAGTGGCCTCCTTGTGGTCATGATGTTCTTCACGGGATGCCTTCCTCCAACCTGTTTACCTGCTTGACAAGCATTGCAAAGTCTATCCTTATCAAATATGACATCATTAACACCAAGGATATGATTCCCTTTTATAAGCTTGTCAAGGTTTCTCATACCAACGTGACCTAATCGTCTATGCCATAACCAACCTTTTGAGGATTTAGCAATGAAGCAAGTTTTAGGTTGAGCCTTTTTAGTGAAATCAACAATGTAAAGATCACCTCTACGTATGCCGGTAAAGACCATTTTATGATTATCTCTACGAAACACTTAGCAATCTACTTCAGTAAATAGGACAATGAAACCGAAATCAGCAAGTCTAGATACTGAAAGTAAGTTGTAGCCAAGAGATTCAACGAGCATGACATTTTGTATGGAGATATCATGTGATATGGCCAGCTTATCGAGGCCGACCACCTTACCCTTTGAGTTGTCACCGAAAGTGACATACTTTCGAGGACTATCATTTTCAGCAAGCTCACGAAACATGTCTTTATCTCCGGTCATGTGATCGGTACATCCACTGTCAAGAACCCATTCCTTTCCTCCTGCCATATATCCCCGAAGATTTGCCATAAGACCAAAGTGTCTCATTGCATGATCAAGATCAAAGTCATCATCATCATCATCATCATCATCATCATAGTATCCATGTTCAACTTCGTCATGTGGTGGATCAATTCCTAGTGAGAGTGATTCATTAGTATGAGTTTGACAATAATCTCCTCTATGAATTCTAGTAGCTTCGGAAATAATATCGCTAATAATTCCAACATTTCCTTTGGCACGCATAAGATTTGTAAGTTCAAATAAACAGTTACCAAACACAGGATCATTGGAATTCATCTTACTCAAGGCAATAGACTTATGAAGAATTTCATCCAGATTTTTCAAGGAATACTTAGGAAATCGTTCCTCAAGAAATTTTCATATAGTGTAGGCACACTCAAGAGTAGGAAATTTTCCAATCAAGTTTCTAGGCAAGCCTCTAGTGATAAGATTAACAGTTCTAACATTTCTAATCATGTCAACAGACTCATTAAGGGTAGGATGCATAGGATCAACATAAGGTGCATAAGGGCTAGCAATGTACTTGTTCAAATGATATTGATTGAAAATTACAAGCATCTCATTTTTGCACTCATGAAAATACTCTCCATCAAGTATAGGCACTCTATGTCTAAGACTCCCCAAAGTAGACTTATCCATCTTCCTCCAATGGTGATTAAACCAAGGCAATGGAGACCAATGCTCTGATACCACTTGTAGTAACTTGAGAAGATGTGTCTAGAGGGGGGTGATTAGACACTAAGTACCAAAGTTGCAGTTTTTAACTTCTTTAGGTTTAAGTGGAGTTTAGGCACAAGTTTAACATTCACAATACATAACAAGCAAGCATGCATGCAAAGAGTATGTGAGCAGCGAAAAGTAAAGCATGCAACTTGCAAGAAAGTAAAGGGAAGGGTTTGGAGAATTCAAACGCAATTGGAGACACGGATGTTTTTGGCGTGGTTCCGATAGGTAGTACTATCGTACATCCACGTTGATGGAGACTTCAACCCACGAAGGGTAGCAGTTCCTTGTGAGTCCACGGAGGGCTCCACCCATGAAGGGTCCATGAAGAAGCAACCTTGTGTGTCCCACCATGGCCGTCGCCCACGAAGGACTTGCCTCACTAGCGGTAGATCTTCACGAAGTAGGCGATCTCCTTGCCCTTACAAACTCCTTGGTTCAACTCCACAATCTTGTCGGAGGCTCCCAAGTGACACCTAGCCAATCTAGGAGACACCACTCTCAAAGAAGTAACAAATGGTGCGTTGATGATGAACTCCTTGTTCTTGTGCTTCAAATGATAGTCTCCCCAACACTCAACTCTCTCTCATAGGATTTGGATCTGGTGGAAAGAAGATTTGAGTGGAAAGCAACTTGGGGAAGGCTAGAGATCAAGATTCATATGGTAGGAATGGAATATCTTGGCCTCAACACATGAGTAGGTAGTTCTCTCTGAATCGGTAAGTTGGAAGTGTAGGTTTGTTCTGATGGCTCTCTCCACGAATGAAGAGGAGGTGGAGGGGTATATATAGCCTCCACACAAAATCAAACCATTACACACAATTTACCAATCTCGGTGGGACCGAATCAACAAACTCGGTCAGACCGATTTAGTAAACAATGTGACCGTTAGGGTTTTCGGTGGGACCGATATGCAACTCGGTAGGACCGATATGGTTAGGGTTAGGGCATAACGGAATCTCGGTGAGACCGATTACTCAAACTCGGTGAGCCCGATTTTGGTAATAAGCTAACCAGAGAGTTGGTCAGGCAAACTCGGTGGGATCGCTTACTCAAACTCGGTGGGACCGATTTTGGTAATAAGTTAACCAGAGAGTTTGCATTGTAATCTTGGTAGTACCGACATACAAACTTCGGTGAGACCGATTTTGGTAATGGACATACACAGAGAGATTGCAATCCCATCTCGATGAGACCGAGATCCCTATCGGTTAAACCGATTTGCCTAGGGTATGTGGCAGTGGCTATGACATCTGAACTCGGTGGCGCCGGATAGAAAGAATCGGTAATGCCGAGTTTGACTTTAGGTTTAGGTCATATGTGGAAGTGGGAAAGTAGTTGAGGGTTTTGGAGCATATCACTAAGAACATGAAGCAAGAGGCTCATTAAGCAACACCTCATCCCTTCTTGATAGTATTGGCTTTTCCAATAGACTCAATGTGATCTTGGATCACTAAAATAGAAAATGAAGAGTCTTGAGCTTGAAGCTTGAGCCAATACTTTGTGCTTAGCATCTTGAAGGAGTTCCCACATCTTTTAGTCCATGCCACTCCATTGTTGAACTTGTCTGAAATGTACTAGGTAAAAGTGTTAGTCCAACAAAAGATATGTCACTACTAGAAACCCCTACTAATGGCGCACCTAGTATGGCTATTAATGGCGCATCTGGTGCGCCATTAATAGCACGCCATTAGTAATTTTTACTAATGGCGCACCACCTGGTGCGCCATTAGTATCTGGTATACTAATGGCGCACCATGTAGTGCGCCATTAGTATAGCCCACAGTGCGCCATTAGTATAGCCCACAGTGCGCCATTAGTATCTGGTATACTAATGGCGCACCACATAGAAGTGCGCCATTAGTAACATTTTTTTTAATTTTTTTTTAATTTTTTTTAATTTTTTTAGTTGTTTTTTATTTTTTTTTTCAAATTTTTCTTAATCTCATTTCACTATGGCTTAATCTCGAGTCAATATGCTTAATCTCGGGTCAAATCACACTCTGTGATCAAACTTCCCGAAAGGTCACCCATCCTCACACTACTCCAGCCCAAGCACGCTTAACTTGAGTTCTATCCAACCCAAACAGCTCACTTCACGAGGCACTTGTTGATATATCTAGCATATCAATCTGTTATACCTTGTTGATGTCTAGGACTTTGTTCATGTTCATGACTATGATGAAATTTTGAAAAATATTTCAAACTTCCGGTCATATTACGTATCATTTTTGAAAAAAATTCAAAAAAAATTCAAAACCAATTTTTTTAGCATTAGTGGCGCACCACATCCTACGGTGCGCCAGGTAGTAAGTTTGAAATTATTTGAAATTTTTGCCGCTAGATCTTGAAAGCCCCGTAACTTTTTTTCTGTTAGGTTTTTGGGGATTTTGAAAATGTTTAACGGGGTTCAACACATGAGTAGGTAGTTCTATCTCAGAACTGGTAAGTTGGAAGTGTAGGTTTGTTCTGATGGCTCTCTCCACGAATGAAGAGGAGGTGGAGGGGTATATATAGCCTCCACACAAAATCTAACCGTTACACACAATTTACCAATCTCGGTGGGACCGAATCAACAAACTCGGTCAGACTGATTCAGTAATCAATGTGACCGTTAGGGTTTTCGGTGGGACCGAAATGCAACTCGCTAGGACCGATATGGTTAGGGTTAGGGCATAACGTAATCTCGGTGAGACCGATTACACAAACTCAGTGGGACCGATTTTGGTAATAAGCTAACCAGAGAGTTGGTCAGGTAAACTCGGTGGGATCGATTACTCAAACTCGGTGGGACCGATTTTGGTAATAAGTTAACCAGAGAGTTTGCATTGTAATCTTGGTAGTACCGACATACAAACTCGGTGAGACCGATTTTGGTAATGGACATACACAGAGAGATTGCAATCCCATCTCGATGAGACCGAGATCCCTATCGGTTAAATCGATTTGCCTAGGGTTTGTGGCAGTGGCTATGACATCTGAACTCGGTGGCGCCGGATAGAAAGAATCGGTAATGCCGAGTTTGACTTTAGGTTTAGGTCATATGTGGAAGTGGGAAAGTAGTTGAGGGTTTTGGAGCATATCACTAAGAACATGAAGCAAGAGGCTCATTAAGCAACACCTCATCCCTTCTTGATAGTATTGGCTTTTCCAATAGACTCAATGTGATCTTGGATCACTAAAATAGAAAATGAAGAGTCTTGAGCTTGAAGCTTGAGCCAATACTTTGTGCTTAGCATCTTGAAGGAGTTCCCACATCTTTTAGTCCATGCCACTCCATTGTTGAACTTGTCTCAAATGTACTAGGTAAAAGTGTTAGTCCAACAAAAGATATGTCACTACTAGAAAACCCCTACTAATGGCGCATTTAGTATGGCTATTAATGGCGCATCTGTAGTGCGCCATTAATAGCACGCCATTAGTAATTTTTACTAATGGCGCACCACCCGGGTGCGCCATTAGTATTCTGAGTACTAATGGCGCACCACATAGAAGTGCGCCATTAGTATCTGGTATACTAATGG
Source organism: Aegilops bicornis (assembly GCA_021605145.1). Lineage (NCBI taxonomy): Eukaryota > Viridiplantae > Streptophyta > Magnoliopsida > Poales > Poaceae > Aegilops > Aegilops bicornis. The sequence continues at coordinate 83,230,012 of CM038675.1, read as the reverse complement.
CGCACCACATATAAGTGCGCCATTAGTAACATTTTTTTTAAATTTTTTATTTTAAATTTTTTAAATTTTTTTTATTGTTTTCTATTTTTTTTTCAAATTTTTCTTAATCTCATTTCACTATGGCTTAATCTCGAGTCAATATTATTAATCTCAGGTCAAATCACACTCTGTGATCAAACTTCCCGAAAGGTCACCCATCCTCACACTACTCCAGCCCAAGCACGCTTAACTTCAGAGTTCTATCCAACCCCAGCAGCAGCTCACTTCACAGGCACTTGTTGATATATCTAGCATATCAATCCTGTTATACCTTGTTGATGTCTAGGACTTCGTTCATGTTCATGACTATGATGAAATTTTGAAAAATATTCCAAACTTCCCGGTCATATTACGTATCATTTTTTGAAAAAAAAATCAAAAAATTCAAAACCAAATTTTTTATGTTACTAGTGGCGCACCACATCCAGCAGTGCGCCAGTAGTAAGTTTGAAATTATTTGAAATTTTTTGCCGCTAGATCTTGAAAGCCCCGTAACTTTTTTTCTGTTAGGTTTTTGGGGATTTTGAAAATGTTTAACGGGGTTCAACACATGAGTAGGTAGTTCTCTCTCGTAATCGGTAAGTTGGAAGTGTAGGTTTGTTCGATGGCTCTCTCCACGAATGAAGAGGAGGTGGAGGGTCTATATAGCCTCCACACAAAATCAAACCTTTACACACAATTTACCAATCTCGGTTGGACCGAATCAACAAACTCGGTCAGACCGATTTAGTAAACAATGTGACCGTTAGGGTTTTCGATTGGGACCGATATGCAACTCGGTAGGACCGATATGGTTAGGGTTAGGGCATAACGGAATCTCGGTGAGACCGATTACTCAAACTCAGTGAGACCGATTTTGGTAATAAGCTAACCAGAGAGTTGGTCAGGCAAACTTCGGTGGGATCGATTACTCAAACTTCGGTGGGTCCGATTTTGGTAATAAGTTAACCAGAGAGTTTGCATTGTAATCTTGGTAGTACCGATTACACAAACTCGGTGAGACCGATTTTGGTAATGGACATACACAGAGAGATTGCAATCCCATCTCGATGAGACCGAGATCCCTATCGGTTAAACCGATTTGCCTAGGGTTTGTGGCAGTGGATGTGACATCTGAACTCGGTGGCGCCGGATAGAAAGAATCGGTAATGCCGAGTTTGACTTTAGGTTTAGGTCATATGTGGAAGTGGGAAAGTAGTTGAGGGTTTTGGAGCATATCACTAAGAACATGAAACAAGAGGCTCATTAAGCAACACCTCATCCCTTCTTGATAGTATTGGCTTTTCCAATAGACTCAATGTGATCTTGGATCACTAAAATAGAAAATGAAGAGTCTTGAGCTTGAAGCTTGAGCCAATACTTTGTGCTTAGCATCTTGAAGGAGTTCCCACATCTTTTAGTCCATGCCACTCCATTGTTGAACTTGTCTGAAATGTACTAGGTAAAAGTGTTAGTCCAACAAAAGATATGTCACTACTAGAAAAACCCCTACTAATGGCACCTAGTATGGCTATTAATGGCGCATCTGTGGTGCGCCATTAATAGCACGCCATTAGTAATTTTTACTAATGGCGCACCACCTGGTGCGTCATTAGTATCTGGTATACTAATGGCGCACCATGTAGTGCGCCATTAGTATAGCCCACAGTGCGCCATTAGTATCTGCTATACTAATGGTGCACCACATAGAAGTGCGCCATTAGTAACATTTTTTTAATTTTTTTTTAAATTTTTAAATTTTTTTTGTTGTTTTTTTTTCAAATTTTTCTTAATCTCATTTCACTATGGCTTAATCTCGAGTCAATATGCTTAATCTCGGGTCAAATCACACTCTGTGATCAAACTTCCCGAAAGGTCACCCATCCTCACACTACTCCAGCCCAAGCACGCTTAACTTCAGAGTTCTATCCAACCCAGCAATGACTCACTTCACGTGCACTTGTTGATATATCTAGCATATCAATCCTGTTATACCTTGTTGATGTCTAGGACTTCGTTCATGTTCATGACTATGATGAAATTTTGAAAAACATTTCAAACTTCCGGTCATATTACGTATCATTTTTGAAAAAATTCAAAAAAATTCAAAACCAATTTTTTTCTGTTACTAGTGGCGCACCACATCCAACGGTGTGCCGCTAGTAAGTTTGAAATTATTTGAAATTTTTGCCGCTAGATCTTGAAAGCCCGTAACTTTTTTTTCTGTTAGGTTTTTGGGATTTTGAAAATGTTTAACGGGGTTCAACACATGAGTAGGTAGTTCTCTCTCGAGGCTGGTAAGTTGGAAGTGTAGGTTTGTTACGATGGCTCTCTCCACGAATGAAGAGGAGGTGGAGGGGTATATATAGCCTCCACACAAAATCAAACCGTTACACACAATTTACCAATCTCGGTGGGACCGAATCAGCAAACTCGGTCAGACCGATTTAGTAAACAATGTGACCGTTAGGGTTTTCGGTGGACCGATATGCAACTCGGTAAGACCGATATGGTTAGGGTTAGGGCATAACGGAATCTCGGTGAGACCGATTACTCAAACTTCGGTGAGACCGATTTTGGTAATAAGCTAACCAGAGAGTTGGTCGTGCAAACTTCGGTGGGATCGATTACTCAAACTCGGTGGGTCCGATTTTGGTAATAAGTTAACCAGAGAGTTTGCATTGTAATCTTGGTAGTACCGATTACACAAACTTCGGTGAGACCGATTTTGGTAATGGACATACACAGAGATTGCAATCCCATCTCGATGAGACCGAGATCCCTATCGGTTAAACCGATTTGCCTAGGGTTTGTGGCAGTGGCTATGACATCTGAACTTCGGTGGCGCGGATAGAAAGAATCGGTAATGCCGAGTTTGACTTTAGGTTTAGGTCATATGTGGAAGTGGGAAAGTAGTTGAGGGTTTTGGAGCATATCACTAAGAACATGAAACAAGAGGCTCATTAAGCAACACCTCATCCCTTCTTGATAGTATTGGCTTTTCCAATAGACTCAATGTGATCTTGGATCACTAAAATAGAAAATGAAGAGTCTTGAGCTTGAAGCTTGAGCCAATACTTTGTGCTTAGCATCTTGAAGGAGTTCCCACATCTTTTAGTCCATGCCACTCCATTGTTGAACTTGTCTGAAATGTACTAGGTAAAAGTGTTAGTCCAACAAAAGATATGTCACTACTAGAAAACCCCTACTAATGGCGCATTTAGTATGGCTATTAATGGCGCATCTGTGGTGCGCCATTAATAGCACGCCATTAGTAATTTTTACTAATGGCGCACCACCTGGTGCGCCATTAGTATCTGGTATACTAATGGCGCACCACATAGAAGTGCGCCATTAGTATCTGGTATACTAATGGCGCACCACATATAAGTGCGCCATTAGTAACATTTTTTTTAAATTTTTTATTTTAAATTTTTTAAATTTTTTTTATTGTTTTCTATTTTTTTTTTCAAATTTTTCTTAATCTCATTTCACTATGGCTTAATCTCGAGTCAATATGCTTAATCTCAGGTCAAATCACACTCTGTGATCAAACTTCCCGAAAGGTCACCCATCCTCACACTACTCCAGCCCAAGCACGCTTAACTGAGTTCTATCCAACCCCAAAAGCTCACTTCACGTGCACTTGTTGATATATCTAGCATATCAATCCTGTTATACCTTGTTGATGTCTAGGACTTCGTTCATGTTCATGACTATGATGAAATTTTGAAAAATATTCCAAACTTCCCGGTCATATTACGTATCATTTTTTGAAAAAAAAATCAAAAAAAAATTCAAAACCAAATTTTTTTATGTTACTAGTGGCGCACCACATCCAACGGTGCGCCACTAGTAAGTTTGAAATTATTTGAAATTTTTTGCCGCTAGATCTTGAAAGCCCCGTAACTTTTTTTCTGTTAGGTTTTTGGGGATTTTGAAAATGTTTAACGGGGTTCAACACATGAGTAGGTAGTTCTCTCTCAGAACTGGTAAGTTGGAAGTGTAGGTTTGTTCTGATGGCTCTCTCCACGAATGAAGAGGAGGTGGAGGGGTCTATATAGCCTCCACACAAAATCAAACCTTTACACAATTTACCAATCTCGGTTGGACCGAATCAACAAACTCGGTCAGACCGATTTAGTAAACAATGTGACCGTTAGGGTTTTCGGTGGGACCGATATGCAACTCGGTAGGACCGATATGGTTAGGGTTAGGGCATAACGGAATCTCGGTGAGACCGATTACTCAAACTCGGTGAGACCGATTTTGGTAATAAGCTAACCAGAGAGTTGGTCAGGCAAACTCGGTGGGATCGATTACTCAAACTCGGTGGGACCGATTTTGGTAATAAGTTAACCAGAGAGTTTGCATTGTAATCTTGGTAGTACCGATTACACAAACTCGGTGAGACCGATTTTGGTAATGGACATACACAGAGAGATTGCAATCCCATCTCGATGAGACCGAGATCCCTATCGGTTAAACCGATTTGCCTAGGGTTTGTGGCAGTGGATGTGACATCTGAACTCGGTGGCGCCGGATAGAAAGAATCGGTAATGCCGAGTTTGACTTTAGGTTTAGGTCATATGTGGAAGTGGGAAAGTAGTTGAGGGTTTTGGAGCATATCACTAAGAACATGAAACAAGAGGCTCATTAAGCAACACCTCATCCCTTCTTGATAGTATTGGCTTTTCCAATAGACTCAATGTGATCTTGGATCACTAAAATAGAAAATGAAGAGTCTTGAGCTTGAAGCTTGAGCCAATACTTTGTGCTTAGCATCTTGAAGGAGTTCCCACATCTTTTAGTCCATGCCACTCCATTGTTGAACTTGTGCAAAATGTACTAGGTAAAAGTGTTAGTCCAACAAAAGATATGTCACTACTAGAAAAACCCCTACTAATGGCGCACCTAGTATGGCTATTAATGGCGCATCTGTAGTGCGCCATTAATAGCACGCCATTAGTAATTTTTAATAAGGGCGCACCACCTGGTGGGACATTATTATGTGGTATACTAATGGCGCACCATGTAGTGCGCCATTAGTATAGCCCACAGTGCGCCATTAGTATCTGGTATACTAATGGCGCACCACATAGAAGTGCGCCATTAGTAACATTTTTTTAATTTTTTTTTAATTTTTTTAAATTTTTTTTTTTTTTTTCAAATTTTTCTTAATCTCATTTCACTATGGCTTAATCTCGAGTCAATATGCTTAATCTCGGGTCAAATCACACTCTGTGATCAAACTTCCCGAAAGGTCACCCATCCTCACACTACTCCAGCCCAAGCACGCTTAACTTCGTAGTTCTATCCAACCCAAAGAATTCACTTCACGGGCACTTGTTGATATATCTAGCATATCAATCCTGTTATACCTTGTTGATGTCTAGGACTTCGTTCATGTTCATGACTATGATGAAATTTTGAAAAACATTTCAAACTTCCGGTCATATTACGTATCATTTTTGAAAAATTCAAAAAAAAAAATTCAAAACCAATTTTTTTCTGTTACTAGTGGCGCACCACATCCAACGGTGTGCCACTAGTAAGTTTGAAATTATTTGAAATTTTTTGCCGCTAGATCTTGAAAGCCCCGTAACTTTTTTTCTGTTAGGTTTTTGGGGATTTTGAAAATGTTTAACGGGGTTCAACACATGAGTAGGTAGTTCTCTCTCAGAACTGGTAAGTTGGAAGTGTAGGTTTGTTCTGATGGCTCTCTCCACGAATGAAGAGGAGGTGGAGGGGTATATATAGCCTCCACACAAAATCAAACCGTTACACAATTTACCAATCTCGGTGGGACCGAATCAGCAAACTCGGTCAGACCGATTTAGTAAACAATGTGACCGTTAGGGTTTTCGGTGGGACCGATATGCAACTCGGTAAGACCGATATGGTTAGGGTTAGGGCATAACGGAATCTCGGTGAGACCGATTACTCAAACTCGGTGAGACCGATTTTGGTAATAAGCTAACCAGAGAGTTGGTCAGGCAAACTCGGTGGGATCGATTACTCAAACTCGGTGGGTCCGATTTTGGTAATAAGTTAACCAGAGAGTTTGCATTGTAATCTTGGTAGTACCGATTACACAAACTCGGTGAGACCGATTTTGGTAATGGACATACACAGAGAGATTGCAATCCCATCTCGATGAGACCGAGATCCCTATCGGTTAAACCGATTTGCCTAGGGTTTGTGGCAGTGGCTATGACATCTGAACTCGGTGGCGCCGGATAGAAAGAATCGGTAATGCCGAGTTTGACTTTAGGTTTAGGTCATATGTGGAAGTGGGAAAGTAGTTGAGGGTTTTGGAGCATATCACTAAGAACATGAAACAAGAGGCTCATTAAGCAACACCTCATCCCTTCTTGATAGTATTGGCTTTTCCAATAGACTCAATGTGATCTTGGATCACTAAAATAGAAAATGAAGAGTCTTGAGCTTGAAGCTTGAGCCAATACTTTGTGCTTAGCATCTTGAAGGAGTTCCCACATCTTTTAGTCCATGCCACTCCATTGTTGAACTTGTCTGAAATGTACTAGGTAAAAGTGTTAGTCCAACAAAAGATATGTCACTACTAGAAAAACCCCTACTAATGGCGCACCTAGTATGGCTATTAATGGCGCATCTGTGGTGCGCCATTGATAGCACGCCATTAGTAATTTTTACTAATGGCGCACCACCTGGTGCGCCATTAGTATCTGGTATACTAATGGCGCACCATGTAGTGCGCCATTAGTATAGCCCACAGTGCGCCATTAGTATCTGCTATACTAATGGCGCACCACATAGAAGTGCGCCATTAGTAACATTTTTTTAATTTTTTTTTTAAATTTTTTAAATTTTTTTTGTTGTTTTTTTTTCAAATTTTTCTTAATCTCATTTCACTATGGCTTAATCTCGAGTCAATATGCTTAATCTCGGGTCAAATCACACTCTGTGATCAAACTTCCCGAAAGGTCACCCATCCTCACACTACTCCAGCCCAAGCACGCTTAACTTCGTAGTTCTATCCAACCCAAAGAATTTCACTTCACTGTGCACTTGTTGATATATCTAGCATATCAATCCTGTTATACCTTGTTGATGTCTAGGACTTCGTTCATGTTCATGACTATGATGAAATTTTGAAAAATATTTCAAACTTCCCGGTCATATTACGTATCATTTTTTGAAAAAAAATTCAAAAAAAAATTCAAAACCAATTTTTTTTCTGTTACTAGTGGCGCACCACATCCAACGGTGTGCCACTAGTAAGTTTGAAATTATTTGAAATTTTTGCCGCTAGATCTTGAAAGCCCCGTAACTTTTTTCTGTTAGGTTTTTGGGGATTTTGAAAATGTTTATCGGGGTTCAACACATGAGTAGGTAGTTCTCTCTCAGAACTGGTAAGTTGGAAGTGTAGGTTTGTTCTGATGGCTCTCTCCACGAATGAAGAGGAGGTGGAGGGGTATATATAGCCTCCACACAAAATCAAACCGTTACACACAATTTACCAATCTCGGTGGGACCGAATCAGCAAACTCGGTCAGACCGATTTAGTAAACAATGTGACCGTTAGGGTTTTCGGTGGGACCGATATGCAACTCGGTAAGACCGATATGGTTAGGGTTAGGGCATAACGGAATCTCGGTGAGACCGATTACTCAAACTCGGTGAGACCGATTTTGGTAATAAGCCAACCAGAGAGTTGGTCAGGCAAACTCGGTGGGATCGATTACTCAAACTCGGTGGGACCGATTTTGGTAATAAGTTAACCAGAGAGTTTGCATTGTAATCTTGGTAGTACCGATTACACAAACTCGGTGAGACCGATTTTGGTAATGGACATACACAGAGAGATTGCAATCCCATCTCGATGAGACCGAGATCCCTATCGGTTAAACCGATTTGCCTAGGGTTTGTGGCAGTGGCTATGACATCTGAACTTCGGTGGCGCGGATAGAAAGAATCGGTAATGCCGAGTTTGACTTTAGGTTTAGGTCATATGTGGAAGTGGGAAAGTAGTTGAGGGTTTTGGAGCATATCACTAAGAACATGAAGCAAGAGGCTCATTAAGCAACACCTCATCCCTTCTTGATAGTATTGGCTTTTCCAATAGACTCAATGTGATCTTGGATCACTAAAATAGGAAATGAAGAGTCTTGAGCTTGAAGCTTGAGCCAATACTTTGTGCTTAGCATCTTGAAGGAGTTCCCACATCTTTTAGTCCATGCCACTCCATTGTTGAACTTGTGCGAAATGTACTAGGTAAAAGTGTTAGTCCAACAAAAGATATGTCACTACTAGAAAAACCCCTACTAATGGCGCATTTAGTATGGCTATTAATGGCGCATCTGTAGTGCGCCATTAATAGCACGCCATTAGTAATTTTTACTAATGGCGCACCACCCGGTGCGCCATTAGTATCTGAGTATACTAATGGCGCACCATGTAGTGCGCCATTAGTATAGCCTGATGCGCCATTAGTATCTGGTATACTAATGGCGCACCACATAGAAGTGCGCCATTAGTATCTGGTATACTAATGGCGCACCACATAGAAGTGCGCCATTAGTAACATTTTTTTAAAATTTTTTATTTTAAATTTTTTATATTTTTTTTATTGTTTTTTTTTTCAAATTTTTCTTAATCTCATTTCACTATGGCTTAATCTCGAGTCAATATGCTTAATCTCAGGTCAAATCACACTCTGTGATCAAACTTCCCGAAAGGTCACCCATCCTCACACTACTCCAGCCCAAGCACGCTTAACTTCAGAGTTCTATCCAACCCCAGCAACAGCTCACTTCACAGGCACTTGTTGATATATCTAGCATATCAACTCAAGTATACCTTATTGATGTCTAGGACTTCGTTCATGTTCATGACTATGATGAAATTTTGAAAAATATTTCAAACTTCCCGGTCATATTACGTATCATTTTTTGAAAAAAAAAAAAATCAAAACCAATTTTTTTCTGTTACTAGTGGCGCACCACATCCAACGGTGCGCCACTAGTAAGTTTGAAATTTTTGAAATTTTTGCCGCTAGATCTTGAAAGCCACGTAACTTTTTTTTCTGTTAGGTTTTGGGGATTTTGAAAATGTTTAACGGGGTTCAACACATGAGTAGGTAGTTCTCTCTCGAGCTGGTAAGTTGGAAGTGTAGGTTTGTTACGATGGCTCTCCACGAATGAAGAGGAGGTGGAGGGGTCTATATAGCCTCCACACAAAATCAAACCGTTACACACAATTTACCAATCTCGGTTGGACCGAATCAACAAACTCGGTCAGACCGATTTAGTAAACAATGTGACCGTTAGGGTTTTCGGTGGGACCGATATGCAACTCGGTAGGACCGATATGGTTAGGGTTAGGGCATAACGGAATCTCGGTGAGACCGATTACTCAAACTCAGTGAGACCGATTTTGGTAATAAGCTAACCAGAGAGTTGGTCAGGCAAACTCGGTGGGATCGATTACTCAAACTCGGTGGGACCGATTTTGGTAATAAGTTAACCAGAGAGTTTGCATTGTAATCTTGGTAGTACCGATTACAAAAATTCGGTGAGGCCGATTTTGGTAATGGACATACACAGAGAGATTGCAATCCCATCTCGATGAGACCGAGATCCCTATCGGTTAAACCGATTTGCCTAGGGTTTGTGGCAGTGGCTATGACATCTGAACTCGGTGGCGCGGATAGAAAGAATCGGTAATGCCGAGTTTGACTTTAGGTTTAGGTCATATGTGGAAGTGGGAAAGTAGTTGAGGGTTTTGGAGCATATCACTAAGAACATGAAGCAAGAGGCTCATTAAGCAACACCTCATCCCTTCTTGATAGTATTGGCTTTTCCAATAGACTCAATGTGATCTTGGATCACTAAAATAGAAAATGAAGAGTCTTGAGCTTGAAGCTTGAGCCAATACTTTGTGCTTAGCATCTTGAAGGAGTTCCCACATCTTTTAGTCCATGCCACTCCATTGTTGAACTTGTGCGAAATGTACTAGGTAAAAGTGTTAGTCCAACAAAAGATATGTCACTACTAGAAAAACCCCTACTAATGGCGCATTTAGTATGGCTATTAATGGCGCATCGTGGTGCGCCATTAATAGCACGCCATTAGTAATTTTTACTAATGGCGCACCACCGGTGCGCCATTAGTATTCAGTATACTAATGGCGCACCATGTAGTGCGCCATTAGTATAGCCCACAGTGCGCCATTAGTATCTACTATACTAATGGCGCACCACATAGAAGTGCGCCATTAGTAACATTTTTTTAATTTTTTTTTTAATTTTTTAAATTTTTTTTGTTGTTTTTTTTTTCAAATTTTTCTTAATCTCATTTCACTATGGCTTAATCTCGAGTCAATATGCTTAATCTCGGGTCAAATCACACTCTGTGATCAAACTTCCCGAAAGGTCACCCATCCTCACACTACTCCAGCCCAATCACGCTTAACTTCAGAGTTCTATCCAACCCAGCAACAACTCACTTCACAGGCACTTGTTGATATATCTAGCATATCAATCCTGTTATACCTTGTTGATGTCTAGGACTTCGTTCATGTTCATGACTATGATGAAATTTTGAAAAATATTTCAAACTTCCCGGTCATATTATTATCATTTTTGAAAAAATTCAAAAAAATTCAAAACCAATTTTTTTTCTGTTACTAGTGGCGCACCACATCCAACGGTGTGCCACTAGTAAGTTTGAAATTATTTGAAATTTTTTGCCGCTAGATCTTGAAAGCCCCGTAACTTTTTTTCTGTTAGGTTTTTGGGGATTTTGAAAATGTTTAACGGGGTTCAACACATGAGTAGGTAGTTCTCTCTCAGAACTGGTAAGTTGGAAGTGTAGGTTTGTTACGATGGCTCTCTCCACGAATGAAGAGGAGGTGGAGGGTATATATAGCCTCCACACAAAATCTAACCGTTACACACAATTTACCAATCTCGGTGGGACCGAATCAACAAACTCGGTCAGACCGATTTAGTAAACAATGTGACCGTTAGGGTTTCGGTGGGACCGATATGCAACTCGGTAGGACCGATATGGTTAGGGTTAGGGCATAACGGAATCTCGGTGAGACCGATTACTCAAACTTCGGTGAGACCGATTTTGGTAATAAGCTAACCAGAGAGTTGGTCGTGCAAACTCGGTGGGATCGATTACTCAAACTCGGTGGGACCGATTTTGGTAATAAGTTAACCAGAGAGTTTGCATTGTAATCTTGGTAGTACTGACATACAAACTCGATGAGACCGATTTTGGTAATGGACATACACAGAGAGATTGCAATCCCATCTCGATGAGACCGAGATCCCTATCGGTTAAACCGATTTGCCTAGGGTTTGTGGCAGTGGCTATGACATCTGAACTCGGTGGCGCCGGATAGAAAGAATCGGTAATGCCGAGTTTGACTTTAGGTTTAGGTCATATGTGGAAGTGGGAAAGTAGTTGAGGGTTTTGGAGCATATCACTAAGAACATGAAGCAAGAGGCTCATTAAGCAACACCTCATCCCTTCTTGATAGTATTGGCTTTTCCAATAGACTCAATGTGATCTTGGATCACTAAAATAGAAAATGAAGAGTCTTGAGCTTGAAGCTTGAGCCAATACTTTGTGCTTAGCATCTTGAAGGAGTTCCCACATCTTTTAGTCCATGCCACTCCATTGTTGAACTTGTCGAAATGTACTAGGTAAAAGTGTTAGTCCAACAAAAGATATGTCACTACTAGAAAAACCCCTACTAATGGCGCATTTAGTATGGCTATTAATGGCGCATCTGGTGCGCCATTAATAGCACGCCATTAGTAATTTTACTAATGGCGCACCACTAGTGCGCCATTAGTATCTGAGTATACTAATGGCGCACCATGTAGTGCGCCATTAGTATAGCCCACAAAGGCGCCATTAGTATCTACTATACTAATGGCGCACTACATAGAAGTGCGCCATTAGTAACATTTTTTAATTTTTTTTAATTTTTAAAATTTTTTTTGTTGTTTTTTTTTTCAAATTTTTCTTAATCTCATTTCACTATGGCTTAATCTCGAGTCAATATGCTTAATCTCGGGTCAAATCACACTCTGTGATCAAACTTCCCGAAAGGTCACCCATCCTCACACTACTCCAGCCCAATCACGCTTAACTTCAGAGTTCTATCCAACCCAAAGAACAACTCACTTCACGTGCACTTGTTGATATATCTAGCATATCAATCCTGTTATACCTTGTTGATGTCTAGGACTTCGTTCATGTTCATGACTATGATGAAATTTTGAAAAACATTTCAAACTTCCCGGTCATATTACGTATCATTTTTTGAAAAAAAATTCAAAAAAAAATTCAAAACCAATTTTTTTTCTGTTACTAGTGGCGCACCACATCCAACGGTGTGCCACTAGTAAGTTTGAAATTATTTGAAATTTTTTGCCGCTAGATCTTGAAAGCCCCGTAACTTTTTTTCTGTTAGGTTTTTGGGGATTTTGAAAATGTTTAACGGGTTCAACACATGAGTAGGTAGTTCTCTCTCGTAACTGGTAAGTTGGAAGTGTAGGTTTGTTACGATGGCTCTTCCACGAATGAAGAGGAGGTGGAGGGGTATATATAGCCTCCACACAAAATCAAACCGTTACACACAATTTACCAATCTCGGTGGGACCGAATCAACAAACTCGGTCAGACCGATTTAGTAAACAATGTGACCGTTAGGGTTTTCGGTGGGACCGATATGCAACTCGGTAGGACCGATATGGTTAGGGTTAGGGCATAACGGAATCTCGGTGAGACCGATTACTCAAACTTCGGTGAGACCGATTTTGGTAATAAGCTAACCAGAGAGTTGGTCGAGCAAACTCGGTGGGATCGATTACTCAAACTCGGTGGGACCGATTTTGGTAATAAGTTAACCAGAGAGTTTGCATTGTAATCTTGGTAGTACCGACATACACAAACTCGGTGAGACCGATTTTGGTAATGGACATACACAGAGAGATTGCAATCCCATCTCGATGAGACCGAGATCCCTATCGGTTAAACCGATTTGCCTAGGGTTTGTGGCGGTGGCTATGACATCCGAACTCGGTGGCGCGGATAGAAAGAATCGGTAATGCCGAGTTTGACTTTAGGTTTAGGTCATATGTGGAAGTGGGAAAGTAGTTGAGGGTTTTGGAGCATATCACTAAGAACATGAAGCAAGAGGCTCATTAAGCAACACCTCATCCCTTCTTGATAGTATTGGCTTTTCCAATAGACTCAATGTGATCTTGGATCACTAAAATAGAAAATGAAGAGTCTTGAGCTTGAAGCTTGAGCCAATACTTTGTGCTTAGCATCTTGAAGGAGTTCCCACATCTTTTAGTCCATGCCACTCCATTGTTGAACTTGTCTGAAATGTACTAGGTAAAAGTGTTAGTCCAACAAAAGATATGTCACTACTAGAAAACCCCTACTAATGGCGCACCTAGTATGGCTATTAATGGCGCATCTGTGGTGCGCCATTAATAGCACGCCATTAGTAATTTTTACTAATGGCGCACCACCTGGTGCGCCATTAGTATCTCAGAGTACTAATGGCGCACCATGTAGTGCGCCATTAGTATAGCCCACTGATGCGCCATTAGTATCTGGTATACTAATGGCGCACTACAGAAGTGCGCCATTAGTATTCTGGTATACTAATGGCGCACCACATAGACGTGGGCCATTAGTAACATTTTTTTAAAATTTTTTATTTTAAATTTTTTATATTTTTTTTATTGTTTTTTTTTTCAAATTTTTATTAATCTCATTTCACTATGGCTTAATCTCGTTTCAATATGCTTAATCTAAGGAAAAATAAAAATCTGTGAAAAAAATTCCCGAAAGGTCACCCAACCTCACACTACTCCAGCCCAAGCACGCTTAACTTCGTAGTTCTATCCAACCCCAAAGAAATTTCACTTCACAGGCACTTGTTGATATATCTAGCATATCAATCCTGTTATACCTTGTTGATGTCTAGGACTTCGTTCATGTTCATGACTATGATGAAATTTTGAAAAATATTTCAAACTTCCGGTCATATTACGTATCATTTTTGAAAAAAATCAAAAAAATTCAAAACCAATTTTTTTTCAGTTACTAGTGGCGCACCACATCCAACGGTGCGCCACTAGTAAGTTTGAAATTTTGAAATTTTTGCCGCTAGATCTTGAAAGCCCCGTAACTTTTTTTCTGTTAGGTTTTTGGGGATTTTGAAAATGTTTAACGGGGTTCAACACATGAGTAGGTAGTTCTCTCTCAGAACTGGTAAGTTGGAAGTGTAGGTTTGTTCTGATGGCTCTCTCCACGAATGAAGAGGAGGTGGAGGGGTCTATATAGCCTCCACACAAAATCAAACCTTTACACACAATTTACCAATCTCGGTTGGACCGAATCAACAAACTCGGTCAGACCGATTTAGTAAACAATGTGACCGTTAGGGTTTTCGGTGGGACCGATATGCAACTCGGTAGGACCGATATGGTTAGGGTTAGGGCATAACGGAATCTCGGTGAGACCGATTACTCAAACTCAGTGAGACCGATTTTGGTAATAAGCTAACGGAGAGTTGGTCGTGCAAACTCGGTGGGATCGATTACTCAAACTCGGTGGGACCGATTTTGGTAATAAGTTAACCAGAGAGTTTGCATTGTAATCTTGGTAGTACTGATTACACAAACTTCGGTGAGACCGATTTTGGTAATGGACATACACGAGAGAGATTGCAATCCCATCTCGATGAGACCGAGATCCCTATCGGTTAAACCGATTTGCCTAGGGTTTGTGGCAGTGGCTATGACATCTGAACTCGGTGGCGCGGATAGAAAGAATCGGTAATGCCGAGTTTGACTTTAGGTTTAGGTCATATGTGGAAGTGGGAAAGTAGTTGAGGGTTTTGGAGCATATCACTAAGAACATGAAGCAAGAGGCTCATTAAGCAACACCTCATCCCTTCTTGATAGTATTGGCTTTTCCAATAGACTCAATGTGATCTTGGATCACTAAAATAGAAAATGAAGAGTCTTGAGCTTGAAGCTTGAGCCAATACTTTGTGCTTAGCATCTTGAAGGAGTTCCCACATCTTTTAGTCCATGCCACTCCATTGTTGAACTTGTCTGAAATGTACTAGGTAAAAGTGTTAGTCCAACAAAAGATATGTCACTACTAGAAAAACCCCTACTAATGGCGCACCTAGTATGGCTATTAATGGCGCATCTGTGGTGCGCCATTAATAGCACGCCATTAGTAATTTTTACTAATGGCGCACCACCTGGTGCGCCATTAGTATCTGGTATACTAATGGCGCACCATGTAGTGCGCCATTAGTATAGCCCACAAAGGCGCCATTAGTATCTGGTATACTATGGGCGCACCACATAGAAGTGCGCCATTAGTAACATTTTTTTAATTTTTTTTTAATTTTTTTAAATTTTTTTTGTTGTTTTTTATTTTTTTTCAAAATTTTCTTAATCTCATTTCACTATGGCTTAATCTCGAGTCAATATGCTTAATCTCGGGTCAAATCACACTCTGTGATCAAACTTCCCGAAAGGTCACCCATCCTCACACTACTCCAGCCCAAGCACGCTTAACTTGAGTTCTATCCAACCCAAAGACGGCTCACTTCACGTGCACTTGTTGATATATCTAGCATATCAATCCTGTTATACCTTGTTGATGTCTAGGACTTCGTTCATGTTCATGACTATGATGAAATTTTGAAAAATATTTCAAACTTCCCGGTCATATTACGTATCATTTTTTGAAAATATTCAAAAAAAATTCAAAACCAATTTTTTTTCTGTTACTAGTGGCGCACCACATCCAACGGTGCGCCACTAGTAAGTTTGAAATTATTTGAAATTTTTTGCCGCTAGATCTTGAAAGCCCGTAACTTTTTTTTCTGTTAGGTTTTGGGGATTTTGAAAATGTTTAACGGGGTTCAACACATGAGTAGGTAGTTCTCTCTCGTAATCGGTAAGTTGGAAGTGTAGGTTTGTTCTGATGGCTCTCTCCACGAATGAAGAGGAGGTGGAGGGGTATATATAGCCTCCACACAAAATCAAACCGTTACACACAATTTACCAATCTCGGTGGGACCGAATCAACAAACTCGGTCAGACCGCTTTAGTAAACAATGTGACCGTTAGGGTTTTCGGTGGGACCGATATGCAACTCGGTAGGACCGATATGGTTAGGGTTAGGGCATAACGGAATCTCGGTGAGACCGATTACTCAAACTCAGTGAGACCGATTTTGGTAATAAGCTAACCAGAGAGTTGGTCAGGCAAACTCGGTGGGATCGATTACTCAAACTCGGTGGGACCGATTTTGGTAATAAGTTAACCAGAGAGTTTGCATTGTAATCTTGGTAGTACCGATTACGCAAACTCGATGAGACCGATTTTGGTAATGGACATACACAGAGAGATTGCAATCCCATCTCGATGAGACCGAGATCCCTATCGGTTAAACCGATTTGCCTAGGGTTTGTGGCAGTGGCTATGACATCTGAACTCGGTGGCGCCGGATAGAAAGAATCGGTAATGCCGAGTTTGACTTTAGGTTTAGGTCATATGTGGAAGTGGGAAGTAGTTGAGGGTTTTGGAGCATATCACTAAGAACATGAAGCAAGAGGCTCATTAAGCAACACCTCATCCCTTCTTGATAGTATTGGCTTTTCCAATAGACTCAATGTGATCTTGGATCACTAAAATAGAAAATGAAGAGTCTTGAGCTTGAAGCTTGAGCCAATACTTTGTGCTTAGCATCTTGAAGGAGTTCCCACATCTTTTAGTCCATGCCACTCCATTGTTGAACTTGTCTGAAATGTACTAGGTAAAAGTGTTAGTCCAACAAAAGATATGTCACTACTAGAAAAACCCTACTAATGGCGCATTTAGTATGGCTATTAATGGCGCATCTGTGGTGCGCCATTAATAGCACGCCATTAGTAATTTTTACTAATGGCGCACCACCTGGTGCGCCATTAGTATCTGGTATACTAATGGCGCACCATGTAGTGCGTTTTTTAAATTTTTTATTTTAAATTTTTTAAATTTTTTTTATTGTTTTTTATTTTTTTTTCAAATTTTTCTTAATCTCATTTCACTAGGGCTTAATCTCGAGTCAATATGCTTAACCGATAGAGAGTTTGCATTGTAATCTTGGTAGTACCGATTACACAAACTCGGTGAGACCGATTTTGGTAATGGACATACACAGAGAGATTGCAATCCCATCTCGATGAGACCGAGATCCCTATCGGTTAAACCTATTTGCCTAGGGTTTGTGGCAGTGGCTATGACATCTGAACTCGGTGGCGCCAGATAGAAAGAATCGGTAATGCCGAGTTTGACTTTAGGTTTAGGTCATATGTGGAAGTGGGAAAGTAGTTGAGGGTTTTGGAGCATATCACTAAGAACATGAAGCAAGAGGCTCATTAAGCAACACCTCATCAATTCTTGATAGTATTGGCTTTTCCAATAGACTCAATGTGACCTTGGATCACTAAAATAGAAAATGAAGAGTCTTGAGCTTGAAGCTTGAGCCAATACTTTGTTCTTAGCATCTTGAAGGAGTTCCCACATCTTTTAGTCCATGCCACTCCATTGTTGAACTTGTCTGAAATGTACTAGGTAAAAGTGTTAGTCCAACAAAAGATATGTCACTACTAGAAAAATCCCTACTAATGGCGCACCTAGTATGGCTATTAATGGCGCATCTGTGGTGCGCCATTAATAGCACGCCATTAGTAATTTTTACTAACGGCGCACCACCTGGTGCACCATGTAGTGCGCCATTAGTATCGCCCACGGTGCGCACATAGAAGTGCGCCATTAGTAACATTTTTTTTAAAAAAAAATTTCAAATCTTTTTCAAAAAAATTTCAAATTGTTTTTTATTGTTTTTTCAAATTTTTCTTAATCTCATTTCACTATGGCTTAATCTCGAGTCAATATGCTTAATCTCAGGTCAAATCACACTCTGTGGTCAAACTTCCCGAAAGGTCACCCATCCTCACACTACTCTAGCCCAAGCACGCTTAACTTCAGAGTTCTATCCAACCCCAGCAACAGCTCACTTCACGGGCACTTGTTGATATATCTAGCATATCAATCCTGTTATACCTTGTTGATGTCTAGGACTTTGTTCATGTTCATGACTATGATGAAATTTTGAAAAATATTTCAAACTTCCTGGTCATATTACGTATCATTTTTTGAAAAAAAAAATTCAAAACCAATTTTTTTTCTGTTACTAGTGGCGCACCACATCCAACGGTGCGCCACTAGTAAGTTTGAAATTTTTTGAAATTTTTGCCGCTAGATCTTGAAAGCCCGTAACTTTTTTTTCTGTTAGGTTTTTGGGGATTTTGAAAATGTTTAACGGGGTTCAACACATGAGTAGGTAGTTCTCTCTCAGAACTGGTAAGTTGGAAGTGTAGGTTTGTTCTGATGGCTCTCTCCACGAATGAAGAGGAGGTGGAGGGGTATATATAGCCTCCACACAAAATCAAACCGTTACACACAATTTACCAATCTCGGTGGGACCGAATCAACAAACTCGGTCAGACCGATTTAGTAAACAATGTGACCGTTAGGGTTTTCTTGGGACCGATATGCAACTCGGTAGGACCGATTGGTTAGGGTTAGGGCATAACGGAATCTCGGTGAGACCGATTACTCAAACTCGGTGAGACCGATTTTGGTAATAAGCTAACGGAGAGTTGGTCGCAAACTCGGTGGGATCGATTACTCAAACTCGGTGGGACCGATTTTGGTAATAAGTTAACCAGAGAGTTTGCATTGTAATCTTGGTAGTACCGATTACACAAACTCGGTGAGACCGATTTTGGTAATGGACATACACAGAGAGATTGCAATCCCATCTCGATGAGACCGAGATCCCTATCGGTTAAACCGATTTGCCTAGGGTTTGTGGCAGTGGCTATGACATCTGAACTCGGTGGCGCCGGATAGAAAGAATCGGTAATGCCGAGTTTGACTTTAGGTTTAGGTCATATGTGGAAGTGGGAAAGTAGTTGAGGGTTTTGGAGCATATCACTAAGAACATGAAGCAAGAGGCTCATTAAGCAACACCTCATCCCTTCTTGATAGTATTGGCTTTTCCAATAGACTCAATGTGATCTTGGATCACTAAAATAAGAAATGAAGAGTCTTGAGCTTGAAGCTTGAGCCAATACTTTGTGCTTAGCATCTTGAAGGAGTTCCCACATCTTTTAGTCCATGCCACTCCATTGTTGAACTTGTCTGAAATGTACTAGGTAAAAGTGTTAGTCCAACAAAAGATATGTCACTACTAGAAAAACCCCTACTAATGGCGCACCTAGTATGGCTATTAATGGCGCATCTGTGGTGCGCCATTAATAGCACGCCATTAGTAATTTTTACTAATGGCGCACCACCTGGTGCGCCATTAGTATCTGGTATACTAATGGCGCACTTCTATGTGGTGCGTTTTTTAAATTTTTTATTTTAAATTTTTTAAATTTTTTTTATTGTTTTTTATTTTTTTTTTCAAATTTTTCTTAATCTCATTTCACTATGGCTTAATCTCGAGTCAATATGCTTAATCTCAGGTCAAATCACACTCTGATCAAACTTCCCGAAGGTTACCCATCCTCACACTACTCCAGCCCAAGCACGCTTAACTTCGTAGTTCTATCCAACCCCAAAGAATAAATTTCACTTCACAGGCACTTGTTGATATATCTAGCATATCAATCCTGTTATACCTTGTTGATGTCTAGGACTTCGTTCATGTTCATGACTATGATGAAATTTTGAAAAATATTTCAAACTTCCCGGTCATATTACGTATCATTTTTTGAAAAAAAAAAATTCAAAACCAATTTTTTTTCTGTTACTAGTGGCGCACCACATCCAACGGTGCGCCACTAGTAAGTTTGAAATTTTTTGAAATTTTTTGCCACTAGATCTTGAAAGCCCCGTAACTTTTTTTCTGTTAGGTTTTTTGGGATTTTGAAAATGTTTAACGGGGTTCAACACATGAGTAGGTAGTTCTCTCTCAGAACTGGTAAGTTGGAAGTGTAGGTTTGTTCTGATGGCTCTCTCCACGAATGAAGAGGAGGTGGAGGGGTCTATATAGCCTCCACACAAAATCAAACCGTTACACACAATTTGCCAATCTCGGTTGGACCGAATCAACAAACTCGGTCAGACCGATTTAGTAAACAATGTGACCGTTAGGGTTTTCGGTGGGACCGATATGCAACTCGGTAGGACCGATATGGTTAGGGTTAGGGCATAACGGAATCTCGGTGAGACCGATTACTCAAACTCGGTGAGACCGATTTTGGTAATAAGCTAACCAGAGAGTTGGCCAAGCAAACTCGGTGGGACCGATTACTCAAACTCGGTGGGACCGATTTTGGTAATAAGTTAACCAGAGAGTTTGCATTGTAATCTTGGTAGTACCGATTACACAAACTTCGGTGAGACCGATTTGGTAATGGACATACATGAGAGATTGCAATCCCATCTCGATGAGACCGAGATCCCTATCGGTTAAACCGATTTGCCTAGGGTTTGTGGCAGTGGCTATGACATCTGAACTCGGTGGCGCCAGATAGAAAGAATCGGTAATGCCGAGTTTGACTTTAGGTTTAGGTCATATGTGGAAGTGGGAAAGTAGTTGAGGGTTTTGGAGCATATCACTAAGAACATGAAGCAAGAGGCTCATTAAGCAACACCTCATCCCTTCTTGATAGTATTGGCTTTTCCAATAGACTCAATGTGATCTTGGATCACTAAAATAGAAAATGAAGAGTCTTGAGCTTGAAGCTTGAGCCAATACTTTGTTCTTAGCATCTTGAAGGAGTTCCCACATCTTTTAGTCCATGCCACTCCATTGTTGAACTTGTCTGAAATGTACTAGGTAAAAGTGTTAGTCCAACAAAAGATATGTCACTACTAGAAAAACCCCTACTAATGGCGCACCTAGTATGGCTATTAATGGCGCATCTGTGGTGCGCCATTAATAGCACGCCATTAGTAATTTTTACTAATGGCGCACCACCTGGTGCGCCATTAGTATCTGGTATACTAATGGCGCACCATGTAGTGCGCCATTAGTATAGCCCACGGTGCGCCATTAGTATCTGGTATACTAATGGTGCACCACATAGAAGTGCGCCATTAGTAACATTTTTTTTAATTTTTTTTTCAAATCTTTTTCAGAAAAATTTCAAATTGTTTTTTATTGTTTTTTATTTTTTTTCCAAATTTTTCTTAATCTCATTTCACTATGGCTTAATCTCAGGTCAAATCACACTCTGTGGTCAAACTTCCCGAAAGGTCACCCATCCTCACAGTACTCCATCACAAGCACGTTTAACTTAAGAGTTCTATCCAACCCCAAAGAATAAATTTCACTTCACGTGCACTTGTTGATATATCTAGCATATCAATCTGTTATACCTTGTTGATGTCTAGGACTTTGTTCATGTTCATGACTATGATGAAATTTTGAAAAATATTTCAAACTTCCCGGTCATATTACGTATCATTTTTTGAAAAAAAATTCAAAAAAAATTCGAAACCAATTTTTTTTTCTGTTACTAGTGGCGCACCACATCCAACGGTGCGCCACTAGTAAGTTTGAAATTTTTTGAATTTTTTGCCGCTAGATCTTGAAAGCCCCGTAACTTTTTTCTGTTAGGTTGTTGGGGATTTTGAAAATGTTTAACGGGGTTCAACACATGAGTAGGTAGTTCTCTCTCGAGGCTGGTAAGTTGGAAGTGTAGGTTTGTTCGATGGCTCTCTCCACGAATGAAGAGGAGGTGGAGGGGTCTATATAGCCTCCACACAAAATCTAACCGTTACACACAATTTACCAATCTCGGTGGGACCGAATCAACAAACTCGGTCAGACCGATTTAGTAAACAATGTGACCGTTAGGGTTTTCGGTGGGACCGATATGCAACTCGGTAGGACCGATATGGTTAGGGTTAGGGCATAACGGAATCTCGGTGAGACCGATTACTCAAACTCGGTGAGACCGATTTTGGTAATAAGCTAACGGAGAGTTGGTCAGCAAACTCGGTGGGATCGATTACTCAAACTCGGTGGGACCGATTTTGGTAATAAGTTAACCAGAGAGTTTGCATTGTAATCTTGGTAGTACCGATTACACAAACTCGGTGAGACCGATTTTGGTAATGGACATACACAGAGAGATTGCAATCCCATCTCGATGAGACCGAGATCCCTATCGGTTAAACCGATTTGCCTAGGGTTTGTGGCAGTGGCTATGACATCTGAACTCGGTGGCGCCGGATAGAAAGAATCGGTAATGCCGAGTTTGACTTTAGGTTTAGGTCATATGTGGAAGTGGGAAAGTAGTTGAGGGTTTTGGAGCATATCACTAAGAACATGAAGCAAGAGGCTCATTAAGCAACACCTCATCCCTTCTTGATAGTATTGGCTTTTCCAATAGACTCAATGTGATCTTGGATCACTAAAATAGAAAATGAAGAGTCTTGAGCTTGAAGCTTGAGCCAATACTTTGTTCTTAGCATCTTGAAGGAGTTCCCACATCTTTTAGTCCATGCCAGTCCATTGTTGAACTTGTGCGAAATGTACTAGGTAAAAGTGTTAGTCCAACAAAAGATATGTCACTACTAGAAAAACCCCTACTAATGGCGCACCTAGTATGGCTATTAATGGCGCATCTGTGGTGCGCCATTAATA
This sequence comes from Aegilops bicornis, assembly GCA_021605145.1. Classification (NCBI taxonomy): domain Eukaryota; kingdom Viridiplantae; phylum Streptophyta; class Magnoliopsida; order Poales; family Poaceae; genus Aegilops; species Aegilops bicornis. The sequence continues at coordinate 83,207,234 of CM038675.1, read as the reverse complement.
GCACGCCATTAGTAATTTTTACTAATGGCGCACCACCTGGTGCGCCATTAGTATCTGGTATACTAATGGCGCAGCATGTAGTGCGCCATTAGTATAGCCCACGGTGCGCCATTAGTATCTGGTATACTAATGGCGCACCACATAGAAGTGCGCCATTAGTAACATTTTTTTTTAAATTTTTTTTCAAATCTTTTTCAGAAAAATTTCAAATTGTTTTTATTGTTTTTTCAATTTTTTCTTAATCTCATTTCACTCTGGCTTAATCTCGAGTCAATATGCTTAATCTCAGGTCAAATCACACTCTGTGGTCAAACTTCCCGAAAGGTCACCCATCCTCACACTACTCCATCCCAACCACGTTTAACTTCAGAGTTCTATCCAACCCCAAAGACTCACTTCACGTGCACTTGTTGATATATCTAGCATATCAATCCTGTTATACCTTGTTGATGTCTAGGACTTTGTTCATGTTCATGACTATGATGAAATTTTGAAAAATATTTCAAACTTCCCGGTCATATTACGTATCATTTTTTAAAAAAAAATTCAAAAAAAAAATTCAAAACCATTTTTTTTCTGTTACTAGTGGCGCACCACATCCAACGGTGCGCCACTAGTAAGTTTGAAATTTTTTGAAATTTTTTGCCGCTAGATCTTGAAAGCCCCGTAACTTTTTTTCTGTTAGGTTTTTGGGGATTTTGAAAATGTTTAACGGGGTTCAACACATGAGTAGGTAGTTCTCTCTCAGAACTGGTAAGTTGGAAGTGTAGGTTTGTTCGATGGCTCTCTCCACGAATGAAGAGGAGGTGGAGGGTATATATAGCCTCCACACAAAATCTAACCGTTACACACAATTTACCAATCTCGGTGGGACCGAATCAACAAACTCGGTCAGACCGATTTAGTAAACAATGTGACCGTTAGGGTTTTCGGTGGGACCGATATGCAACTCGGTAGGACCGATATGGTTAGGGTTAGGGCATAACGGAATCTCGGTGAGACCGATTACTCAAACTTCGGTGAGACCGATTTTGGTAATTAGCTAACCAGAGAGTTGGTCAGGCAAACTCGGTGGGATCGATTACTCAAACTCGGTGGGACCGATTTTGGTAATAAGTTAACCAGAGAGTTTGCATTGTAATCTTGGTAGTACCGATTACACAAACTCGGTGAGACCGATTTTGGTAATGGACATACATTGAGAGATTGCAATCCCATCTCGATGAGACCGAGATCCCTATCGGTTAAACCGATTTGCCTAGGGTTTGTGGAAGTGGCTATGACATCTGAACTCGGTGGCGCGGATAGAAAGATTCGGTAATGCCGAGTTTGACTTTAGGTTTAGGTCATATGTGGAAGTGGGAAAGTAGTTGAGGGTTTTGGAGCATATCACTAAGAACATGAAGCAAGAGGCTCATTAAGCAACACCTCATCCCTTCTTGATAGTATTGGCTTTTCCAATAGACTCAATATTATCTTGGATCACTAAAATAGAAAATGAAGAGTCTTGAGCTTGAAGCTTGAGCCAATACTTTGTGCTTAGCATCTTGAAGGAGTTCCCACATCTTTTAGTCCATGCCACTCCATTGTTGAACTTGTAGAAATGTACTAGGTAAAAGTGTTAGTCCAACAAAAGATATGTCACTACTAGAAAACCCCTACTAATGGCGCACCTAGTATGGCTATTAATGGCGCATCTGGTAGTGCGCCATTAATAGCATGCCATTAGTAATTTTACTAATGGCGCACCACCTGGTGCGCCATTAGTATCTGGTATACTAATGGCGCACCATGTAGTGCGCCATTAGTATAGCCCACGGTGCGCCATTAGTATCTGGTATACTAATGGCGCACCACATAGAAGTGCGCCATTAGTAACATTTTAAAAAAAAAAATTCAAATTTTTTTCAATTTTTTTTAATCTCATTTCACTATGGCTTAATCTCAAGTCAATATGCTTAATCTTAGGTCAAATCACACTCTGTGATCAAACTTCCCGAAAGGTCACCCATCCTCACACTACTCCAGCCCAAGCACGCTTAACTTCAGAGTTCTATCCAACCCAGCAACAGCTCACTTCACAGGCACTTGTTGATATATCTAGCATATCAATCCTGTTATACCTTGTTGATGTCTAGGACTTCGTTCATGTTCATGACTATGATGAAATTTTGAAAAATATTTCAAACTTCCCGGTCATATTACGTATCATTTTTGAAAAAATTCAAAAAAAATTCAAAACCAATTTTTTTTTAGCATTAGTGGCGCACCACATCCAACGGTGCACCACTAGTAAGTTTGAAATTTTTGAAATTTTTGCCGCTAGATCTTGAAAGCCCCGAAACTTTTTTTCTGTTAGGTTTTTGGGGATTTTGAAAATGTTTAACGGGGTTCAACACATGAGTAGGTAGTTCTCTCTCAGAACTGGTAAGTTGGAAGTGTAGGTTTGTTCTAATGGCTCTCTCCACGAATGAAGAGGAGGTGGAGGGGTATATATAGCCTCCACACAAAATCAAACCGTTACACACAATTTACCAATCTCGGTGGGACCGAATCAACAAACTTGGTCAGACCGATTTAGTAAACAATGTGACTGTTAGGGTTTTCGGTGGGACCGAGATGCAACTCGGGAGGACCGAGCTGGGTAGGGTGAGGGCATATCGGAGTCTCGGTGAGACCGATTACTCAAACTCGGTGAGACCGATTTTGGTAATAAGCTAACGGAGAGTTGGTCGTGCAAACTCGGTGGGATCGATTACTCAAACTCGGTGGGACCGATTTTGGTAATAAGTTAACCAGAGAGTTTGCATTGTAATCTTGGTAGTACCGATTACACAAACTCGGTGAGACCGATTTTGGTAATGGACATACACAGAGAGATTGCAATCCCATCTCGATGAGACCGAGATCCCTATCGGTTAAACCGATTTGCCTAGGGTTTGTGGCAGTGGCTATGACATCTGAACTCGGTGGCGCCGGATAGAAAGAATCGGTAATGCCGAGTTTGACTTTAGGTTTAGGTCATATGTGGAAGTGGGAAAGTAGTTGAGGGTTTTGGAGCATATCACTAAGAACATGAAGCAAGAGGCTCATTAAGCAACACCTCATCCCTTCTTGATAGTACTCGCTTTTATAATAGACTCAATGTGATCTTGGATCACTAAAATAGAAAATGAAGAGTCTTGAGCTTGAAGCTTGAGCCAATACTTTGTGCTTAACATCTTGAAGGAGTTCCCACATCTTTTAGTCCATGCCACTCCATTGTTGAACTTGTCTGAAATGTACTAGGTAAAATTGTTAGTCCAACAAAAGATATGTCACTACTAGAAAAACCCTACTAATGGCGCACCTAGTATGGCTATTAATGGGCGCATCTGGTGCGCCATTAATAGCACGCCATTAGTAATTTTACTAATGGCGCACCACCGATGCGCCATTAGTATCTGGTATACTAATGGCGCACCATGTAGTGCGCCATTAGTATAGCCTGATCGCCATTAGTATCTGGTATACTAATGGCGCACCACATAGAAGTGCGCCATTAGTATCTGGTATACTAATGGCGCACCACATAGAAGTGCGCCATTAGTAACATTTTTTTTAAAAAAATTCAAATTTTTTTCAAAATTTTTTCAAATTGTTTTTTATTTTTTTTTCAAATTTTTCTTAATCTCATTTCACTATGGCTTAATCTCGAGTCAATATGCTTAATCTCAGGTCAAATCACACTCTGTGGTCTAACTTCCCGAAAGGTCACCCATCCTCACACTACTCCAGCCCAAGCACGCTTAACTTCAGAGTTCTATCCAACCCCAAAGAATGACTCACTTCACTGTGCACTTGTTGATATATCTAGCATATCAATCTGTTATACCTTGTTGATGTCTAGGACTTTGTTCATGTTCATGACTATGATGAAATTTTGAAAAATATTTCAAACTTCCGGTCATATTACGTATCATTTTTGAAAAAATTCAAAAAAAATTCAAAACCAATTTTTTTAGTTACTAGTGGCGCACCACATCCAACGGTGCGCCACTAGTAAGTTTGAAATTTTTGAAATTTTTGCCGCTAGATCTTGAAAGCCCGTAACTTTTTTCTGTTAGGTTTTGGGGATTTTGAAAATGTTTAACGGGGTTCAACACATGAGTAGGTAGTTCTCTCTCAGAACTGGTAAGTTGGAAGTGTAGGTTTGTTCTGATGGCTCTCTCCTTGAATGAAGAGGAGGTGGAGGGGTATATATAGCCTCCACACAAAATCAAACCTTTACACACAATTTACCAATCTCGGTGGGACCGAATCAACAAACTCGGTCAGACCGATTTAGTAAACAATGTGACCGTTAGGGTTTTCGGTGGGACCGATATGCAACTCGGTTGGACCGATATGGTTAGGGTTAGGGCATAACGGAATCTCGGTGAGACCGATTACTCAAACTCGGTGAGACCGATTTTGGTAATAAGCTAACCAGAGAGTTGGTCGCAAACTCGGTGGGATCGATTACTCAAACTCGGTTGGACCGATTTTGGTAATAAGTTAACCAGAGAGTTTGCATTGTAATCTTGGTAGTACCGATTACACAAACTCGGTGAGACCGATTTTGGTAATTGACATACACAGAGAGATTGCAATCCCATCTCGATGAGACCGAGATCCCTATCGGTTAAACCGATTTGCCTAGGGTTTGTGGCAGTGGCTATGACATCCGAACTCGGTGGCGCCGGGATAGAAAGAATCGGTAATGCCGAGTTTGACTTTAGGTTTAGGTCATATGTGGAAGTGGGAAAGTAGTTGAGGGTTTTGGAGCATATCACTAAGAACATGAAGCAAGAGGCTCATTAAGCAACACCTCATCCCTTCTTGATAGTATTGGCTTTTCCAATAGACTCAATGTGATCTTGGATCACTAAAATAGAAAATGAAGAGTCTTGAGCTTGAAGCTTGAGCCAATACTTTATGCTTAGCATCTTCAACGAGTTCCCACATCTTTTAGTCCATGCCACTCCATTGTTGAACTTGTCTGAAATGTACTAGGTAAAAGTGTTAGTCCAACAAAAGATATGTCACTACTAGAAAAACCCCTACTAATGGCGCACCTAGTATGGCTATTAATGGCGCATCTGTGGTGCGCCATTAATAGCACGCCATTAGTAATTTTTACTAATGGCGCACCACCTGGTGCGCCATTAGTATAGCCGACGGTGCGCCATTAGTATCTGGTATACTAATGGCGCACCACATAGAAGTGCGCCATTAGTAACATTTTTTTTCAAAATTTTTTCAAAATTTTTTCAAAATTTTTTCAAATTTTTCTTAATCTCATTTCACTATGGCTTAATCTCAGGTCAAATCACACTCTGTGGTCAAACTTCCCGAAAGGTCACCCATCCTCACACTACTCCAGCCCAAGCACGCTTAACTTCAGAGTTCTATCCAACCCCAGCAACAGCTCACTTCACAGGCACTTGTTGATATATCTAGCATATCAATCCGGTTATACCTTGTTGATGTCTAGGACTTTGTTCATGTTCATGACTATGATGAAATTTTGAAAAATATTTCAAACTTCCCGGTCATATTACGTATCATTTTTTGAAAAAAAATTCAAAAAAAAATTCAAAACCAATTTTTTTTCTGTTACTAGTGGCGCACCACATCCAACGGTGCGCCACTAGTAAGTTTGAAATTTTTTGAAAATTTTTGTCGCTAGGTCTTGAAAGCCCCGTAACTTTTTTTCTATTAGGTTTTTGGGGATTTTGAAAATGTTTAACGGGGTTCAACACATGAGTAGGTAGTTCTCTCTCAGAACTGGTAAGTTGGAAGTGTAGGTTTGTTCTGATGGCTCTCTCCACGAATGAAGAGGAGGTGGATGATTTTTCATATAAAAAAGTTTTTCATCCGAGTTCGTATGCAAAAGTTATGCCCATTTTACAAATTTCCAGAGACATTTTGCAAATAAAGTCGAAATTCATATTTGTAATTTTTCCCAAAAACTAGAGCACATATCACATGGGAAACATATTTTCTTTTATTTTTTGACATTTCCATCATTTTCTTTTATTTTTTTTAAACTGAAAAGGCGATCCACGGGAGGGGGGGGGGGGGTGCATTCGGGGGAAGTGGTGGCCAAGTTACTAATGGCGCACCGTGGCATGGTGTGCCATTGCTAGTTCAACTAGTAATGGCGCACCACTACCACGGTGCGCCATTAGTAGTTTTGACAAAAAAATTTAAAAAAATTGATTTTTTTTTTGATTTTTTTTTTAAAAAAAATTAGTAATGGCGCACCAGTGAAAAGTGCGCCATTAATAGTTAAAACTAGTAATGGCGCTTGAGACATGGTGCGCCATTAGTAACAATTTTTTTTATTTTTTTACTTTTTTTCAAAACTACTAATGGCGCCTGACGGATGTGGTGCGTCATTACTATATCAATTAGTAATGGCGCACTATGCAACGGTGCGCCATTAGTAACAAAATTTATTTTTATGTTTTTTTTCAAAACTACTAATGGCGCACCACACACCAGGTGCGCCATTAGTAATATATTACTAATGGCGCACCGAGACATGGTGCGCCATTAGAATATAGTAATGGCGCACCACATCACAGGTGCGCCATTAGTGGCCATTCCATCTATATCCCTTTTTGTAGTAGTGTTGACATTAATTACCAAAATCACCTGGGGAGCACTTGTGCTTTCACTTATGTTACCCCCACTATGGCCAGCCTTACTAATTAACATTCTTCTTGTGTTTCCAAGGTCCTGTGAACATTCCACCACCTATACTTGAAGATTTTTATAACCAAGGGGGAGATGATGATGGTGATGATCACGAGCATGAGGACGAGCAGCGCCCATATATTATTTGGCGCCTGGCAACTAATTCCGATGGATCTCCTCTTCTCATGTGTGTACATCCCACTGATGATGTTACTGCTAAGGAAGCAGGTGTAGTCTCCCATGGTCGCACTCTCCGGACCTATTCCAACACCAGTTGCATGGTATTTAGGATGGATACTAGTGTGCTAGTGCCAACTCCTTCTCCCTGGTACAGACTTAATAGTCTTGGAGAAAACTCGCTATTCCTTGGACAAAACTATCAAATGATTTTGAAAGGCGATCCAACTGCTGTTGACACAACGTTACTACCATTTATGAGAAGCAATTGTGTCTATACCTTGGACATTTGGGTGGTTCCCTACCCTGGTACTGATATAGTAGGCCGCTTCAGCCTGGATGATCAGTCCTGCATTGGTCTCCAGATCGACAATGGATGGCCCGTCCCAGAGAATCACTTGTGGTTCAAAGAAAGCGTTTCCAACGCCGAGGAATGGTTGAGTTGAAGTTCATTTCATTGCTTATTATTTGTTGTGTGGTGAAAACTTTAGTATAATGTGTCCTCGTTGTCGATGTGGGTTGACGACCTGTTGTATGTAATAAAATGATATGCGTGTGATAAACTTACTAAATTTATGAATGGCTTTCGAGTTGCTTCTGTGAGTGAGTGGTGCGACAAGGCAAAAAAAGTATTTTCCGAATACATAATTGTACGTGCATTGCAACAGGTTATCGGATGGGCCAATCAACAATAGTAGTACACTATTTGTACTAGCTTCACATGCTTTGCACGTCGTGCGGGTGTTTTTGCTGTAGCCATACTGTACTACGTAACCAGCACCTCGAATCCTTGATACTAGTAGTACTATATAGTACTAACTAGTAGGAGTAGTAGGGTGGCATGGGCCAGAACAAGCATTCACGCCCGAGAGTACGGCTGCGCCACTAGCATGACTTCCATCGACATCATATTTCTTGGAGTCCGTGCTAGAGCAATCTCTTCAACCTCATCGTTTCTCTAACTCAGCCATCATGGCGGTAAGGCGAGGTGGGGGTTTGCCGATAGTCGATTTCCTTAACTGCGGTCCCACTTCTAAGGCCAACTACAACGCACGACCCCAAACGGACCTCCGTTTTGCACGAACTCCAACGATAATTTTGACTAGAAAAGCAAGACCAAAGAAAACAAGAACCATAAGAATACATTTTACTACTCCTGTAAGTTGGATTAGTGCCTTCTCGATGCATTCATTATTGATCTATGGAGGCTCGATCTTGCGTGCTTCTTTCTTCTTCGAGTGTAAAGAAGTAGACGTTGCTTCCTCGCATCTAGTCTCATGTCTAGCCTCTATTCTAGTACTCCCTTCGGTCCATTTTTCTCTGCGTCTAAGCAACTACACGCATACCAAGTAGGAGTATCAACAAGTGCACTAATCTCATCTATAGCCTCTGTGCTAGCTAAAAGTGATAGAACATCTGCTAAATTGCGCTCTATCAATATATGGATGTACTCTTATTCCCAATACAAAAACTTGCATCCATTCTACTCCCTCCGTTGCACAATACATGCCTTCTATTTGTCAAAATATATATGTATCTAGACATGTTTTAGTATATAGGCACATCCATTTTTGGACAAATGGAAGTCAAGTATTTTGGAACGGAGGGAGTACACAATAAAAATTTTAAGTTAGCACAACTAGTCTAATCCGAGAGCACAACCGAAGATTTGGTCGGGTTCTTCCTCCTTTTGCCGACACGTGGGACATCCAGCATCCAGGTCGTGTCATGAAATAAAATAGAGTGGTAGTTGATAAGTTGAAGCCACAAGATGTGCATCTTGGGTTAAACTGTAAATAGAATCTTACTACTCTTGAGTAACTCCAAAAGCGGCCACCGAAGATCTTTCTTGGATTTGTTTTTCATCACCAGCACGTCGAGGTGAAAGATGTGCAGGTTCAGTGGGTCTGCTTGCGTTTTCACTGACATGTGGGACCACATGTGAGAAAACAGACGATGGGCTCCGCGCGTCCGCTGGCTGGCTGAGAAGAGAGATAGAGGAGCGCTGAGCACGGACTGCAGGAAATTTGTTCTACATACTGTACCTCGATATAGGCTCGATATAGTGGGGTGGCATGGGCCATAACTAGCATTCACGTCTAGCACTACAGCACACGCCACCCACACGAGTCCCATCCGACACCAATTTTCTTGGAGTCAGTGCTACAACATCTCTTCTCCCTCCTGTTTTCTCAGCCATCGCGCGGTGGGCGGGGTGGGGGTTTGCCGATAGTCGGTTTGCTCAACTACGGTCCCACTTGTAAGTGAAAACGCAACACCGCACGCATTCCGCTGAGCGGCGTGCCGGACCAACCGTGTGGGGGTGCGACGCGAACATGGCAGGCTTTTCCTTTTGAACTCGTAACTTGTAAAATTTGGTTCTGCTCCATGGCGCGATCGATAGATAGAAAATAACGATTTTGCCTAGAGTAATGAGAAGTTTGGTTCTGGCGCTGTTCATGCATGGAGTACGTACGAAAATTATGAATTTGATGCGAAAGGTAAGATAATTACTGTAGTATCATATACTACTACATGGATTTTATGGAAAGATAAAAATACATACGGATCCATCAACGACATCCTCACGCCCTAGTGCGCCGGGTCACCAACCGACGTGTGAGGAGCAGCGGCATTGGCGGCGAGCTCCACGTGCTTCTGAACAGTGCGTCCAAGGTTGCCCTGCGGTCCAACAAGGCCAGCGTCCTCCTATCATCCTCCTTTTGCATGCGCGTAGACGTGGGTGATTATGTCCATGGTGTCTTGCTGCGCCAGGCGCTGCACGGCGAGCACGACCTTAAGGTGGACATTCTCCGGCGCGACGGCGGGCAGTCGCAGGACCACTAGTGCGTCGAAGAGGTTGTCACCATAGTGGCTGTTGAGGGTGGCGGGCATCGCAGAGCCTGGGCGCGTCGCCTGAAGGCTTACGTCAAAGTCGTCCGCGAGCTTCTTGACGACGATGAACTTGTCTAGGAAACCGACGAGGACCACGTCGAACAAGGAGACGCAGTTGTCGTCCAAGCGGCCCCTCGCCCTACCGGCCTCAAGCAATACTACCTGGAGACGTTCCTCGTTGCCGAGCTGCAGGCCGGCGTCGTGGACCATCTGGCACAGCCGGCTGATGCTCGCGCTCATCAGCTCCATGGGTCTAGCTTAGCTTCTACTAGTCAACTGATCTTGCGATTCGAGTGATCACCCTTGCCCTTGGTTAGCGTGCGTAGGTGCGTAGGATTTCGTACTACTCCTCGGCCCTCTACCGCACCTGCCTTTGGCTGTATGATAGGTGGGCCAGCCACCCCCTGGGCACACGTGTCATTCACCCAAAGGCAATTGCCGTAAGTCAATGAAGCTGCACCCCCTCCGTGCCGGTGTAGTATAGTCATCTCACCGGACCTCTAGTTGGGGCCAAACAAGAGAAGTTTGATGTTTACTGGTTTTTTGGTCCCCTTTGCATTTTGCGCCAAGTTTTGAACTTTGATTTAACTAATAAAATGTTAATGCATGTAAACAAAAATGTTGTGTAAGTCACATTACGAAAACCAAATAATCCCAAAACACTTAGGCACGGTGCATTAATTCCCTCCTTGTTTCTTATTTCGTGACATATCAACCAATGAGAGATGTGGGCCGTGCATGCTTTCAATGACTTGAGACTAGCAAACATGACATGCAGTGTTTAGTTCATTGCATGTAATCCTATTAAGACTCTAGTTAGCAAGAAAACATTAAGTTCTCTCGCCGATAGGAATAAAACACCATGTATTTATTCTGAGAGGGAGTAGTACATTTTTGTGACATGCATTACTAGATATTGCTAGTCAAATACTAAAATCCAGATGGACGTGGTAGTACTCCTAAATCCAGACGGTGGTGCTACTAGTACTAGTAGTAGTACTACCAATGTAGTACTCCTAGGAGTACTAGCACTATACTACCCGTTGGACAAATTGTTACGTGCTGCTCCTCACAGTGAAGTGACAAGACCTCGCTACCGGAGATGACACCTGAGTATAGGCGCCGTGTTCGGCATACCATAGTCAGCCTCACCGTCTGCAGTCACTATCATCATGGCTGTATAGCTAGCCTGCTTACAACTATCCCTGTTCGACATAATTTCCCGTGTGTAGATGCCCGTGCATTGCACGGAACACCAAGATTGGGGGTGGACTGCTCACGTGACCATCGCGCCAGATTTTTCCACGGCCTTCTAGATATGGTGGGGAGGAGATAAGGCTGATTGTGAGAGACAAGGAGTTGTTTGTAAATAGGGAACAAGTGTGGGCATCTTTTGCAAAATGGAGAAGCTTGGTTTGTATGCGTCAGATATAGATCCGTGACTCTTGGTGAAAGATGGGAGGCACAACATCATCACCAACTCAGGACCTGTTTGATTTGCAGGATTTTGAAAACGCAGGAATAGGACACGACAATATTACAAGTTTCAAACTGATATTACAAATGTTAGGAGTAATGCTGCACCTAGGAAGAGGGAATTACTAGGAAGTTCACATAAGAACTTTCGTTACTTTAGGTGGATGCAGCGTTATCGTACAACCTAAAATCCACATACGACAAGTCACTAATGGGCAAATAAGTTTTCGAGTGTCTGGCCACTTGATGTTTCAAAAACAAATTCAGCTTCTGCGGAGACTTTGTCATTTAGGCTTAGACGCTTGCGGTGATCAGCACGCCATTCATTGTTGCGCCAGAGAACGCCAAACCTCATTACCTTGAGCACACTTGCCTCTAGAACAAAGAACCTGGCCAATTTAGTCTCAGATGTGCTGCCTCGATGGTCGATCAAATCAATTTCTATAAGATGGAGATCAAGGCATTCGATGAGATTGTGATAGTGCAGCACATTTTTCACTTTCGGGTCTTTTTTTGTCTGCAAAAGAAGAGAACATATTAGAGCAGCTGGCTGCATAAGATTGGCGTGTCATCAAGAGGTACCAATATCATTCGCTCATACGATAGGGTTGGCTGCCTAGTGATATTTTTCCACTCTCTCTCTCCCCCTCTCTCTCTCTCTCTGTTTCTGTTTCCTCTCATTTATCTAGGAGCACGTGAAGAGCTTGGGCATTTGTTGCCTTCCACTATGTGGCCGATGCCATATTTCGCAAAAGTATGCCACATAATATGCATCGATATCAAATCAAAAGATTTTGGCACCGCTCTCGCGATGTGAGAGAGTTGGCACCGCTGTGCACACAGACCCACATGTATAAACAAATCAATCAAACCAACTACACCAGCCTCTCACTCTCCCAAACAAGTGTTTTTATTGCCTCAGTCCTCTCTCTCTCTCTCCCACGCAGTGTTTTTTCATTGCATGAGTTAATTTGGCACCGGAACAAAGTAGGTGCTCCAGATTGGGGCACCAGGTGAGCAATGGAGGGGCATCGATGTCAAATACATCACAAGTGAATTTGGCACATGTTTTGGCCTACATAGCCCACTTTTGTACTCCCTCCGTCCCAAAATTCTTGTCTTAAATTTGTCTAAATACGGATGTATCTAGTTACGTTTTAGTGTTAGATACATCCGTATCTAAACAAATGTAAGACAATAATTTTGGGACGGAGGGAATACTATCTCGTATTTAGTATAATATTTTGACCATAGATTTACCTAAGAAAATGCAAATGCATGTCACTAAAAATTACACCATTAGAAATTATGTTCAAATATGAATCCAACGATATAGTTCTTAGTGACATGCATTAATATTTTGTCAGTTAAATCTATGGTCAAATTTTGATACTACAAAATTGGAAGAGCAAACCAGGACGGAGGTAGTACTTGCCCTTAGGGTAACCATAGAGTTACTGGAGTAGTCTAAGTTACTTTCCACTATGACTAGCCTAGGCTACTATAGTAATACAACATAAAAATGATGCACGTGATCACGTGAGAAAAAATACTAAAAACATTTCTTTCGGTGCAGTGCGTAGATGTAGTTTTGAACACTACACTTGTCATCGTAATTTGGGAAATTACTAAAAAATTGAGCTACGTTGTGATTACCGTTTACTAATAGGACAGAAGTTTCACCTCGATGAGTAGCTTCTCCGTGCACGGAAAGCATGTAAGGAATCCAACAACTTGATCCAGCTTGGGCCGATAGATTTTAGTGCTAAGATCTTCACTTTGCATGGACTGGGTCAAGCTTGTGGGAATCATTTTCTGGAAGACGGTCGTAAATACATCAAGAAGAAATTTAAAAATGTGAATTTCAAGAAGACGGAGAAGAAGATGAGTGATGTACCTGAACGATTACGGCTCCAATAAAGAGATCGGAGAATTTGGTAGACGAGTACACAAACGCTGTCAATTTTGGCCCGTCAATGACCCTGATTTTTGTTGGACCTTCTAGATCCGATACAAGCAATCTCTCAAGGAAAGGCGCATTCTCAATGACCATAACGTGGAACAGCTGGAGTGATCTCTTCCCAATTGAGGTCTTGTTGTGGGGCCAGCAAGACACATAAATCCATCGGAGATTCGTCGAGGCGATGTGGAGGCTAATGAACCCGTGGATCTGCTCAAGACGAAGGTACTCGAGCGCAGTACAGCTGCGGAGCAGGAGCTCCATACCCTTCTTCGAGATGACAAAGTCGAAGAGGTCGAGCTGCTTGAGTTGAGGGAGAAGAAGGGCGGGCGCGGCATTAATCTGGGAAGATAGCAGGAGCTGAAGCTGGCGCGGCGCAGCATTGGCGTGAGGCGGAGCACGGATGGCGGCAGAGAGCGACATCGTCCAGCTTCAAAGTTGAGCTCCTCGAGCTGATCTAGGGCGGGGGATAAGAACCACTCGTCGAACTTGGGTTGGACCTTGCAGTTGGTACTGAACATGCGGATGTCAAGGCGTCTGGCTGGCCCAGGGTGTGATGAAAGGATCTTGGAGACTGCGGCCATGCGTTTGCAATCCCCGTCGCAGAGGCAGCTGTCGACGGTGAGGTTGAGGGGGACACAGAGGGGGTGCCACCGCCGGGAGAGCAGGGCGGTCCGCACGGCAGATTTTGTGGGGAGGAGGCTGATGATGACGAGCAGCAAGTCGTCGGGGAGGCTGCTGATGAAGTCCAGGCTCGCCGGATGCCGTTTTGGCTCGAGTGGCCTCCGCTTGTTGGCTGCCTCGCCATCCATCTCAACCGGCGGCGACGCTGGTGTACACGTGTGCTGGTGTGTGTTGTGTGCTGGGTGTGCGCGAGTGCGTCCTTCTGTGCATGCCGCAGCAGGTGGTGAATTCTGCACGAAAAGGCCCTTCAAGGCAAGAAGTTTGTCCTCAATGCGCCCTCAATTTACTAGCGTGTGGGGTGCTACCCCGAGTGGTTTCAACTTTGTTTCCTTCACCGCGTGTCAGATGGGCCTCTAGTCTTATTTTCACCCACTGCCACATGGGCCAGCACACCAAGATACAGAACACGAGCTGACAACGCAGCATGTGGATTGGTTGACCGGTCAACTAAACAATATATAGAGCTATACGGTGACACGGTGAGCGTATAATCAATCCGTATAGAGAGTTCGAGTGAGAGGGGAGGCCCGTGAGAGATAGCAGAGAGAGAGAGAAAGAGCTACTCCCTCCGTTCGATAATGTAGTTACAACATTTTTTTAAAGTCAAACTTTTCAAACTTTGACCAAGTTTATAAAGAAATTACTTATATCGGCAATACCAAAGATAAATGATAGTATGAAGTAAGTACATCTTGTGATGAATCTAATGATCGCTCCAGATGTAAATGTTTTTCTCCACATATACCTAGTCAAACTTTTCTGAGGTTTGACTTTTCAAAACATCCATATGCTTATGGACGTGACAGAGTCCCTGACGTGAGAGAGAGAGAGAGTGTGTGTGTGTGTGTGAAAAAAGTGTGTGTGCGTGTGTGAAAGAGACATGGACAACACACGATAAAAGTGGAGAAAAAGCGTGCGTGTCTTATGCAAACATATCACACATGCATCTTCGACAACGGAGGCAAGGTGAGGGGATAGTGTGTGGTTGTTTGGAACCGAGAGAGGAAGACCCCTAGCACGTGGCCAAGAGGGGTCTGGCAAACAAGGGAGAGAGGTCGAGAGAGACGTACGGATAAAATGTAGACATGGGCAGGAGAGAGTGTATGTTTGTCATAGAGAGATCCCCTGGTGATCGTGATGGGACTACATGGGTGGGAGATCGAGTGACAAGGTGTGTGCGCGATAGAAGATGCCCCGAGAGATATCGAGATAGACGTATGGATGGAAGGAGACAATACGTGTTTTCCTGATGGCTAGTAAGAGATAATCATACTTAGGAGGGGGGAGTGCTTGCGCCTATGGCCCTGTTTGGATACTCTAACTCAGTTAGAGGTTAGAGTTAGATTCTAACCCTGAACTAACTCTAAGTAAAGAGGTGTTTGGATGGCAGGGTTAGATGGAGCGCGGATACGGCGAGGCACCTTCACCAGGCGGTCGAGAGGGAGGGAGGAGAGGACGAGACGCTTCGAGGAAGTGGGGAGGGATCTGCTGCGGGGAGAGGGAGAGAAAAAAGTCTTTATTAGTGGTCCCGAGAAGAACTAACCCAAATAAGCATCTCTTGGATGGGTTAGTTTTTTTGGATGGGTTAGATGCATCTAACCTAAAATAACCCTCCTGTTTGGATCTTTTTGGGTTAGTTGACTCCAAACTAACCCAAACTAACTCTAACCCATGGATCCAAACAGAGCCTATGATGGAGTGAGGGATTATGGTACTTAGGGGGGGTGCGTGTCACATGGAGAGAGAACAAGGGCGGAGAGTGTTGCATGGGTCCATATGTATAGTGCGAGCGAGACATGTGTATGTGTGAACCAGGGAGATATAAGGCCCGTTTGGCTTGCGTCGTGAGCATCTTTTGCGTGGCCTGGGGTTGTGGCTGGATTTCATGCACGCTTGTTTGGTTGCTACCCTGTGAAAAAGAAAGCCCACCTGGGCTGGGTTTCCTTGCACTTTAATTAGCCTGGCTTAACTCCAGACACTGCAAGTAGCCTGGCCCAAGCGACCGATTTCGAACGCCTGGCCGTGCCTTGTCGTGCGGCCACGAGGCTAACAGCAACATGGATTGATATTAGCATTAAATAATTGATGCATGGATTGATTGATGTGACGTTGATGCTTTGCCTGACCCTGGCATGAACCAAACTCTTCAGCACCACACAAGCCTGGCCAGGCAGAAATGTTTTACATCTCACGTCCACACCAGGCAGTACCGACCATCAAGGCATGAGGGTCAGGTCATGAACCAAACTGACCAATAAAGTTTGAGAGAGATTGAGGAGCCCCGATAAGGCTGAGTGGTGCGCCGAGATAGCTGAGAGGGGAAAGAGATATTCCATCCGCTCGATAATGCAGTGCATGTAAATTTTTTAGAAGTCAAACTTTGGAAACTTTGATCAGGTTTACGCAAATGTTATTTATATCTACAATACCAAAGATACATCATACAAAAATACATCTCATGGTGGATCTAATGGTATATGTTTTCCGTACTAGATGTAATTCTTTTTCTCCACGTACATGGTCAAACTTTGTGATGTTTGACTTTTGAATAAATCTATGTGCTATGGACGGAGGTGAGTGCCTCAGTCGAGACAGATCAAGTGTGTGTGAAGGAGAATGAGTAAGTGTGCAAAAAGAGTATGTGTGTGAAAGAGAAAGTGACAACAAACGATAAATTAGAGATAGAGTGTGTTTTTTCGTTTCTTATGCGAACATATCACGCATGCATCTCCGAGATGGAAAAGCGAGGCGAGGAGATACACGAAGATAGCTAGTGTGTGATTGTTTGCAACGGAGAGAGACACCCCTGTAGCACATGTCCAATAGAGGTCTGGCCAACAAGGAAAAAAGGTCGAGAGGGACACATGGATGGCATGGACGCATGGGGAGGGAGAGAGGGTGTGTTTGTGATAGAGAGATCCCCTCGAGATCGTGAGGGGACTATATGGGTGGGAGACCGAGGGAGTGCGTGCGCTATAGAAAGATGCCCCGAGAGAAATCGAGATAGACCATGCACATGTTTGTGATGGAGACTAATATTAGCTAGTCATATACATATACGGGGGACTGCGTGTGCCTACAATTGAGTGAGAGACCATCATACTTGGCTAGCTGGGCATTAGATTGTGTGTGTGTGTGTGCGTGTGAGATGGAGAGAGAACGATGGAGTGAGATAGAGTTTAAGATGGGCCTATCGAAAAGCAGTGAGATATGCATGTGTATGTGTGACCCAGGTGGATGGAGAGTTTGAGAGAGGGGGAAGAGCTCCGAGACGACATAGTGGTGCGTGAGAGAGTTACGGGCAAAGAGCCAAGGAATTTGTGTGCGTACGATGAGTGCACCCAAGATATCTAGCTTGGACTAGCTAGAGTATCATACGTAGTGTGCGAGAGATACCTATAGATGGTGTATATATGAATGCGGACTAGAAAGACCCCCCCCTACACACACAGAGAGAGAGAGAGAGGGAGAGAGAGAACAGGAGTCCGGGAGAGGGGGAGGTCGCGTTTTATGCATCAAAGACTGATATAAACTTGCATTCAAATATTTAAATTGGAGACCATGTTGTCTGCAATCCACACATGAACGGATATATGCGTATATAAAAAAAGTTCATTAATTTGACTTTCGACATGTTCATGGAGTACTATAATACTGTACAACATGCTACTTGATTGAGGTGTTCAATTTTGGATTTAGTTCACTATTTTGACCTACTAAACAAGCTAGTTCATTGAATCGAGATATTTCATTTTGGGTTTGATTCGCGTTTTTGAGTGGGTCAACTAATTGTCATATAGTAAATCGCTAGCAACGAGCATGTAAAAACACATTACTCCCGAGCATCATCTCTCCATCTAAAAAAGAAGTGGGAAGCTAATATTTCAAAATTTGATTCGAATCGACTTGGTAAGGTAGACGTGGATGCTCGTTCTCCCAAAATTTGAACGAACCGTTAAACATCCTCTCTGCTCGGTGGAATTCGCCCGAGCAAATAAATGGGAGACGCGAAATTACCGTCCTATGTGGGACACGCATCAATTTCCTGTTGTAGATCGAGGGTAGGTTCGTAACTTCATCCAAACGCGCCTTCTCCTCGGCCGAAATGACATGTGCCGAATAATTCATAAACCATGGTCGGCAAAACACGCTCTCCTCGCCCGAAATAGCTCGCGCCCACTATTTCGAAACACGCTCTCCTCGCCCGAATTCGCTCGCGCCCACTATAGTTCAAAACACGCCCTCCTCGCCCAAAATCTCTCCGCCCATTATTTGGGGAGAAGCAAAGTTACTCTACTATCCCCGACCATCAGTACACAGACCCAAGCCGAGAAGCCTATAGGCAAGGGTAGAACTGTAACTCCCCCTCACATTTCAGACAAATGCATCCGTAAGACATGGTTCCACTCCCCTCCCAATACCCCCCCCCCCCATTCATACCTCGTGGGTGCCAAATCACCTTCTCCCTGGGAAGCTCCCTTCTCCCGAGCCGTGAAACCTCAGCCCCACATCCATGGCGCCCCCCACCGCACCAATTTCACAGCCACCCTCCTCCCTAATGCCGGGGACGCTGCCCAATTGCCGTCGTGCACTGGGCCGTGTGCCACTTACTTCGTGCTGCTGGTGCTGCCTCGACGACGGCCGCGTGAAACGTACCAGAGCCGATTCACCACCGCCGTTGTTCACGGCGCCGGAGCGGCTCCAACTTCGGATCCGTCCAGAGTCCTGGCGCTGCTTCCGCGTAGCCGTCGACCGTCGCGACATCGCTCTTTCCCTGCCACCGGTTACCACCGCAACTGCGCCGGCCTACCTACTTCACCATGCCGCCAGATAGGTCGCACCCTCATCTGAAATCACTTTATTTAGGCGTCAGTTGTCTGAATTTTTATTCTGGGCGAATCGATTCCCAATGGGAAGCAGCACCCCTCGAGGCGGCGGAGCTTCGAGGTTGCCGGTTGGCTGTTGTCTAACGTAAGGGTGCGGGGCCGCAAGTTCGCCGCGGAAGCAGCTCTTAGATGGCTATCTTTTAGGGTTGCGTGGGTTGAAGGTACTGCCGCCGCCGGATCTGGATGACGGGGAGTCTTTGTGGATTGGCCCGGGGGCGGCGCAACCACGGCAGTGCGGTGGGGCGGGGAGCGGGGTTTTGGACGGGGCCACGGACGGCGGAGGCAGGCTGCTCTGCCGTTGGTCGTTGGCTCTTCGGGGAAGATTCCGAACAGTGTCAGCCGGGAGGCACAAGACGGCCATCAAGCCATCCGGCATAGATCGGACAGTACCAAAATAAAATAAAATCGTGTGACCCCAATTTAGTCTTCAGTCAATAGACGTGTGACCACTCTCGTACCTTGCTGTTGATCTCTTAGTGTATTTCTTCGGATCAAAGAGATATGTCGTTCTTAACTTTATGCGTTATCTGCATCTTCATACACACCATCTTCTGACTCACCGCAGCTGCTCCAACAAGGGAAGCATACACCAGAAGGGAGCTACAGTCCCCACTCAACAGTTCCCTGCATCGAATGCGCGTGCTCGACATGGACAGCCACAACAACTGCAGGGCCATCGACAAGTCAACACTTGATGCTCACTCCTATGGATGGCAGCCAGATAGGTTGTACCCTCATCTTACTTGTGTGCAACATTTATGGCTTTGTTATTCATCTAAGCACGGAAAATAGATCATCACATTTCACTGTATATTCATGCTGATCTCTTACGGGTCTTGTTCAGGAGTTCACGCTGTTCCATAGTTCAGCTAAGATACTTGTTCTTTAGGTAATGATGTTCCATAGTTATAATCCATCAGCCAATGCTATCCCACAGGCTGGTGATTATAGTATTATACCACTTCTAGTATTACCTATGTTGTTCTTCAATACTTTTGTGTGCCATCTAGTTAATCTCGAGTACAAACGATACATATTCTGTAGCTTTCATCTGTGTTCTCCCTTTAGTTTATGAGACCTGTTGCTGCTAGTTAACCCCAGTCCTACTATTTATGTCGTCTCCTACAGACACGTATTTACATAAATCTAACTACTAGTTGTCTTCCATGCATGTCAGATATAATTGCACACACTGATATCCACAAGAACCTCACGGAGCAATGTAAAGGCCAATAAACTTGATGTCAATGATACCCAATATGATGGAACATGTAAAGGCAGTTCTTCAGAAGACTTGCAGAAAGATGATGAATCCTCTTCACCCCACAAGGTCCTTGCTCTAACTTGGCCTGTGATATGGGTACAACATGCATATAATGTCCTGGAGTGTATCTACTACATTTGCAATGCCATGTGCTTAGCATGCTGATCATGCATGTAAATATGTCATGCCTTCCTGTTTTTCAGTACCTATTCCATTCGTGATAACATGTTTTCAAATTCAAGTACTATCATTCTACTCTATCACAATGCCATCTGCTTAATTTGTACATCATGCTTCTGAATATCTTATGCATTGTTATTCATCAGTATGTACTTCATCTGTCTGCCATACCATGGTTTTTTACATTGAAGTGTTGTTCTAGTGCTCTGTTTCAATGCCATCTTATTTTCCCAATCATACACGTGTATGCTACCTTGGTTATTTCTGTACGTATTCCGCTAGCATATAGTTTTACATTCAACTAGTTTTTTTGCTGTGTTGTCCTGTCGTATCCCTAGCTCTTACACCATACTCCCTCCGTCCGGATTACATGTTGCCGAAATGGATAAAAAAGGATGTATCTAGAACTGAAATATGCCTAGACCCATCCATTTTTTTCCGAATGGAGGGAATATATGTCAATATGTCATGCCTTTCTATTCTTCAGTACCTATTACATCTCTCTGCTGTCGCATGTTTTATAATTAAAGCACCATTCTTCTATACAAGGCATGCAAGGGGAAGACGACTATGTTAGAATCTGCAGGGTTACAAACAAGGCCTTTGCAAAAGATCCAAACGCCAGGAGATAATAAACCAACTCTAGTTTTTATAGATACTGCTCCAGCACAGATAAACCCAACTCCTACTGATAATAAGCAGATTCCAGTGGCCAAAGAACTAGTCTGCTCCAGTCGAGCAAAAATATGTCAACTCAATTCTAAGAAGCGTGTGTGTATCCTTGCATCATGAAATTTTATAGCATGCTGATCATATTTTCTACATGTTTCTTACCCATCTCTCTTTTAGAAAATAAGCTTAACAGATAGAAGAATTTATGCAATGGTATCGTTTGTGAGGAAAGATTCTTGCAGGAATTCTCTGTGCTCCAATGTAGATGTAAATACCTGTTGTATATCACTATATTTTTACATCAGCATGTATTTTGTTAATCGGCGTGAATCCAACCTTTATCTGATCTAAATTTAGTTGTAGCAAAATATATGATTAAAGGCCACAATGTTGATTTTTGTAAGGAAAACTGCCTGGTAGTTTTGCATCCTGAGCTGCATGAGTGTACTATCTCATATCAGTGGGTTTGAATACTTTGGTTCTGCAGTGGGTTTTTCAGTGTTTTTTTTACTGTGTTGTCCTGTCGTATCCCTAGCTCTTACATCATACTCCCTTCGTCCGGATTAAATGTCGCAGAAATGGATAAAACTGGATGTATCTAGAATGGAAATACGCCTAGACCCGTCCATTTATTTCTGGATGGAGGGAATACATGTCAATATGTCATGCCTTTCTATTTTTCAGTACCTATTCCATCTCTGTTGTAGCATGTTTTATAACCGAATCACCATTCTTCTATATAAGGCATGCAAGGGGAAGATGGCTCTGTTAGAATCTGAAGGGTTACAAACCAGGTCTTTGCAAAAGATCCAAACACCAGGAGATAATAAACCAACTCCATTTTTCATAGATACTGCTCCAGCACAGAGAAACCCAACTCCCACTGATAATAAGCAGATTCCAGTGGCTAAAGAACTAGTCCGCTCCAGTCCAGCAAAATAATGTCAACTCCATTCTAAGAAGCGTGTGCGTATCCTCGCATAATGAAACTTTATAGCATTCTGATCATATTTTCTACATGTTTCTTACCCATCTCTCTTTTAAAAAATAAGGTTAAACGATAGAAGACTTCCTCCATTGGGATCGTATTCGAGGAAAATATCTTGTGGGAATTCTCTGTGCTCCAATGCTGATGTAAGTACCTATTGTATATCACTATATTTTTACATCAACATGTATTTTGTTAATCGGCATGAATCTAACCTTTATCTGATCTAAATTAGTTGTAGCAAAATGTTAAAGGCGCCAATGTTGATTTATGTAAGGAAAACTGCCTGGTAGTTTTGCATACTGAGCTGCATTAATGTACTATATCATATCACGCACATTACTGAATTGTAGTGCTTCTCTGGTTGCCCATTCATTCATTGTGTCAATGTTGCTTTCGTACTACCTTACCTGGCTGATGATAGCTGTGCCATATTGTATTAATTTGGTGTAGGCTACTTGCCCAAACGTTCGTTGTGTCAATGTTGCTTTCCTATTATCTGACTTGGCCAATGATAGCAATGCTAGTGTGTTAATTGTGTGCAGGCTGCTGAAGATAAGAAGACAAACTCTAAAAACAGCAAGGCAACCCCATTGTTTCTTTCAAGTAAATCTAGGCCAGGTAATATGGCAATAACTCATGATTAATCTGTTTGGTTCCCGTCCTAATTTATGTTATGATGCAGTGGTCGAGACACTCTCCACTATCAATAATACAAGCCTGCCAAAATCGCCATCGGAATCTGTTCAGTATCCTCTGTCTCGAATGCAACGGAATAAATGTATGTTTGTGAACATATTAATGGCTGAAGCAATGATGGAAATTGTGGATGAATCAGAGGTGCAGAGTCGTGCGACACAACAATTGATCAATGTTTTCAGAGACAGTGTAGCAAAGCAGAAAGAACTTGCCCACATGCTTATGGGCGTCATCTGTGCTGAGGTTGCAGATTGGGACGTTGTAGATGGTAGGTTCTGCTCATTTATTTGCACTGGCATCAATCTTTTATTGCCCAGTGGATGTAATTTCCTGTAATATATGCTGGATGTGCAACGTTATTCCCTGTATGCGGTACCTTTGCGTGATCGGATTTGGTCCTGTGCATAATTGCTCGTCGTAATGGGCTCAAATTATCTAATTTGGCCTAAAGACAAGTACGAACTTTTATGGGCCCATTAAGTTAATGGGCCGTTACTAGGCCGAAAGTTAATGGTCGGCCCTCTTACCTCCCGGGTCGTTAACAGGCCGACATCGAAGCGGGCAACAGGTGGCCCCATTTTATTTCACAGGCCGTTAACAGGCCGTTACTAAGTTTGGGCTACATATGGCCCAATTATACTGTAGGCCTTTAGCAGGCTGAAAGAGACAGCGGGCTTGTACTGGACCATGAAGACCATGGGCCGCTAAGAGGCCGAAAGTTAGGTCGTATTGTAAATGGCCCAACTGTGTTGTGGGCCTTTAGCAGGCCGAAAGAGAAACCGGGCTGGTATTGGACCATGAAGGGCATGGGCCGTTAAAGGGCCAAAACTAAGGTCCGACTACAAATGGCCCAACTCATTTATGGTCCGTTAACAGGCCGAAAGTCACACAGGGCCGGGAATTGGCCCAACACTTAAATGGGTCGCTAAAAGGCCAAACTCAGGTCCGACTAAAAATGGCCCAACTGATTTATGGGCCGTCAACAAGCTAAAAGTGACACCGGGCCAGAAAATTGGCCCAACACTTAAATGGGCCGCTAAAAGGCCGAAACTCAGGTCCGACAACAAATGGCCCATCAGATTTATGGGCCGTCAACAGGCTGAAAGACACACCAGGCCGGAAACTAGCCCAACATTTAAATGGGTCGCTAAAAGGCCGAAAGATGTACATCCTGAAAATTGACCCATCCATTAGATGGGCCGTTAACAGGCCGAAATCTCATCGGTCCAATATTGAGCCCAGATATATAGCAGGCTGTTAACGGGATCGAACTGACGATGGTCTGCAATGGTGTCATATCTTTAACGGGTCGTTGACGGGCCGAGTTGGCTCATCTCGTATGGGCCGTGGGCTTAAATGGACCGGACACAAGTAGGCCTTATATGGGCTGGCCTGCTAATTTTTACTGGGTCGGCCTTTTCACATGAATGGGCCTCTGTTGGGCCGTGCCACGTGTCGACGTACCATATGCTCTTCCGTCCAATGAGTGGATGTCATATGTCCCAACTGTGAGCCGACATGTGTTTCCTCCAGCCAATGACGATTTTACATGTGGAAAATCCCCATTGGTCAGGGCTGTTAACGGGTTATCGGATCCAAAACCCGACCCGATAGCTTAACGGCGTTCCGTTACGGTGGATGCCACGTGTCGGTCACCCTTGACGAAAGCACTTCTGTGACGCGTGATTTATCATCATGGAAGTGCACACTTCCGTGATGATAATTTTGG
Organism: Aegilops bicornis; assembly: GCA_021605145.1. Taxonomy (NCBI): domain Eukaryota; kingdom Viridiplantae; phylum Streptophyta; class Magnoliopsida; order Poales; family Poaceae; genus Aegilops; species Aegilops bicornis. The sequence continues at coordinate 83,182,901 of CM038675.1, read as the reverse complement.
TAATGTCATGGAACACTTCTACGACAGCACAGGTATGACTATCTTGATTCTGTCATAAATTTGTCATGGATGTACATGCATGACAAAAAACGCGACCTACTGTGACAAACACGTATCATCATAGAAGTGTATTTTTTTTTGTAGTGCATCCTTGTTCAATATCATGACGCACGTCCTAGTTCATCTAGTCGACGAGATTGTCGTTCCGGGTCCTGTATTTCTACAAAATGTGTTCCCCTTTGAGAGGTTCATGGGATTCCTAAAGAAATATACCCATAACCGCGCTAGGACAGAAGGAAGCATCTCCATGGGCCATCAAACAGAGGATGTCGTCGGGTTTTGTGTTGACTTCATTCTTGACCTTAAGAAGATAGGTCTCCCTCAATCACGGTATGAGGGGAGACTGGGTGGAAAAGGCACGCTAGGAGGGGACTCAATAGTATGTAGGGATGGGCATTCTTGGTCTCAAGCACACTACACGGTTCTACAGAATTCTACCTTGGTGACCCCGTATGTCGATGGACACAAGAACATTCTGCGCTCCAAACACCCAGACCAGTGTGACGACTGGATTACATGTGAACATATCAGGAGTTTCGGCAGTTGGTTCCAAACACGTCTCGGGTGTGACAACACTGTTTCTGATGTACTGTACTCGTTGGCGAGGGAACCATCTTCAACTATAATGACTTACAAAGGGTACGAGATAAATGGGAATACATTTTACACGATCGCCCAAGATCAAAAGAGCACCAACCAAAACAGTGGTGTCCGCTTTGATGCAGCAACCAAGATGGGAAAGGACACATATTATGGTTATGTAGTGGACATATGGGAACTGCCCACAGTACGGAATGACATCAGTGGATCTGAACAATCTGGGGTACACAAACGAGCCATTCGTCCTAGCCAATGAGGTGGAGCAGGTTTTCTATGTGAAGGACATGTCTACCAAACCGAGAAAAAGAAGAGATAAGGAAGCGGATACATCATACGATGAGCCAAAGCGCCACATAGTCTTTCAGGAAAAAGATACATCATGGGATTGGAGGGCAAGACAGACGTGTCTGAAGATTATGAAAAGTTCCATGAAATTCCTCCCTTCAAAGTCAAGGCTGACCCAAGCACCCTGTTAAACGATGAAGATTATCCATGGTTACAACGCAATAAGCAAAGAACACAAGCGAAGAAAAAGTAAAGACTTTCTATCAACAACTATTATGATGATGCCTTTGATGTAGAATATCACTGCAGTTACATTTGAACAACTGAAATCCCTTTGTAACAGATGAGTTTTTGTCTGAAACCCTGATACTTCCAACGAGATTGTCTGTTTTGTACACGAAGTGCATCCAGTTTTTTCGTAACCCTCTCAACTTTTTAGCACATGTTATGTCGGTGAAATGATGATACCATGCCAACTTTCAACCTTTTCAAAGTTCATTTAAAATGATTTTATAAACCTCTAGTATTATCGAAACTAAAATTATACAATATTTATGCAAATTAAATTATCAAATTATTTTCTGTTCAAAACATTAAAAGCAAAAAAAAATTCATAAAATAAATAAAAAAATAAAAAATAAAAGAAAATAAATAAGTAGAAACAAAATAAAATAAATAAGTAGAAACAAAATAAACTTTAATAAATAAGTAGAAACAAAATAAACTTTAATAAAGTAAAATAAATAAGCTTTAATAAAATAATTAAATAAAAAGAATTATCATAAAATAAATAAATAAAGCAAAAAGAAAAGAAAATAAATAAGTGAAAACAAAATTAAATAAATAAGTAGAAACAGACTAACTTTAATAAATAAGTAGAAACAAAATAACTTTAATAAAGTAAAGTAAATAAACTTTAATAAAATAAATAAAAATAGCAACAGTAAATAGAAACAAAATAAAATAAATAAAGCAAAAAAAAAGTGCCACCTACTAGGCCACCACGGCCTGAATACAACTAGAAACCCAATCATGGGCCAGGATTCAGGCCCGTAGAAGGCCCAGTAGGCCCACAGGCACACAGTGACAGGTTAGACCCGAAAGCCTGCAGTTGAGAGGAGCTCGAGAGGGGGGCGCAACAGCGCTTGTAAACCATTCTTGAGCTCTCTCAACTAGCGAGGTTGGACTAAACTTTTGACGCGGGCAGCACAAGGCCTTTGGTCCCGGTTGGTACCACCAGCCGGGACTAAAGGGTGCCATTCGCACCGGTTCGTGGCACCAACCGGAACCAATGCCCCCTTTAGTCCCGGTTGGTGCCACCAACCGGGTCCAAAGGCCTCTGCTTCCCGCCCTTTGGGCTGCTGAAAAGAGACCTTTGGTCCCGGTTGGTGGCACCAACCGAGACTAAAGGGGGCATTGGTCCCGGTTGGTGCCACAAACCGGGGCCAATGCTCTGGCTATATAAGCCAACACTTTGCAAATTTTCAGCAGTTTCTCATTCTCCTCGCCGCCGACGCCGCCCTCTGCCCCGACGCCCTGCTCCTCGTCGCCGTCTCCCGCGCCCGTCGTCGCCGTCGCCCGCGCCCGTCGTCGCCGCCCGTCGCCGCTCGCGCCCATGACGCCGGCGCCGTCGCCCTTGCGCCACCTCGCGCCGTCACCATCACCTCCCAGCGCCGCAGCGCCCGTCGCCAAGACGCGCTGCCCGGATGCCGTCGTCGCCTCGACAACGCCACCGCCCCACGCCACCGCTGCCTCGACGCCGCACCGCCCCACGGTCCGGCGGCTTCCAATGTTTTTTTTCATATATGTACATATGTTGTTTTTTTCATATGATGTTCATATGATGTTTTTTGTGAACATGATGTTTTTTTCATACTTTTTTTCATATATGTATTAATTTTTTTATTTAGGTTGTTAATCAGTAGATATTGATTTTAGGTGAGTGCATTTTAGGTTAGTGTAGACGAAGCAGTAAAATAAGGAAAAGGAAGAAAAGAGAAAGATGGAAGAAGGAAGAAGAAGAAAAAGATGGAGTGGAAAAAGGAAAATAAGAATAGGAAGAAGGAGAAGAAAAAGGAGAAGAAGAGGAGAGGAAGAAGAGGAGGAGAAATAAATAAGAAGAGAAAAAAAGAAAACAAAAGAGGAGAAGAAGAAAGGAATAGAAGAGAAGAAGAAGAAAAAATAGAGTAATTTCTATTTTTTTTCTTCTTCACCTCTATTCCTTTCTTCTTCTCCTTTTTTTTTCTTCTTCTTCCTCTTCTTATTTTTTATCGGGAATATATGTCGTTGTCGATATACCAGCTCCCCGATAACTTCGACATGAGGGGGGGGGGGCGGCGGAGGAGAAGTTTTGGTTATTTTTAGGATTATTTTAGTTTATGTTTAGTTTAGGAAGAAGGAAAAGAAAAAGGAGAAGAAGAGGAGAAATAAATAAGAAGAGGAAAAAAGGAAAAAAAAAGAGGTGAAGAAGAAAGGAATAGAGGAGAAGAAGAAAAATTAGAAAATATTCTAGAGGGTCGCCGAGGGTTCGAGGGTCGAGGGTCGAGGATCGCCGAGGGGTCGAGAGGTTGCCTAGCTAGTGTCGATATACCCCCTCCGCGATAACTTCGGCATGAGGAGGGGGGAGGGGGTCGAGGGGTCGAGGGTTCGAGGGTTCTAGGGTTCTAGGGCCGAGGGTTCTAGGGTCGAGAAGTCGAGGGTCAAGGGTTTGACGATCGTCGAGGGGCCGAGGGTTCGAGGGTCGAGGGTCGTCGAGGGGTCGAGGGTTGAGGATCGCTGAGGGGTCGAGAGGTTGCCTAGTGTCAAAGTATTGAAGAAATCCATGGCTTCATCATTAGCCGGAAGTAACCGGGGCATGATGGTACGAAGTTCTCCATAGTTATTCTGGAACGGAGTCCCGGATAGGATAAGCTGCCTTTTGGTACAAATTTCAGCAAAGTCCTTCCACATAGAGATATTTGGAAGGCTCTTGCTGAACTTTGTAAAAAAAACGAATTATCCTATCTGGGATTCCGTTCCAGAATAACTTTGGAGAGCTTCGTACCATCATGCGCCTGTTACTTTCGCCTAATGATGAAGACATGGTTTTGTTGAATCCTTTTACACTAAAGTTCGCCAAAGTTATTCTGGAGCGGAGTCCCGGATAGGATAATCCGCCTGTTGGTACAAATTTCAGCGTTGTCGGTATACCCCCTCTCCAATAACTTCGACATGAGGGGGGATCGATATACCCCCTCCCCGATAACATTTTTTCTATGTATATGTCGTCGTTGTCGATATACCCCCTCTCCGATAACTTCAACATGAGGGGGGGTCGATATATATACCCCCTCCCCGATAACATTTTTTTCTATGTGTATGTCGTCATTGTCGATATACCCCCTCCCCGATAACTTTGATATATCCATCTCTCATGTTTGTATATTAATTGCCATGTTGTGATATTTGCAGAAACTATGGATCATCAAAGAGACTTCGATCAAGAAGAGATATTGGGGGACATAATCCACGACGGAGGTGATGTAGTCTTGGCGTTTCTCAACGACATCGAAGAAGGTCTGCAAGAAGAGGAAGCAGGCTACTGTGATCAAACAATGGAGGAGGGTCATGATCGTGATGGTGGCTCCGGCGACCGTGATGACGGCTCCGGTGACCGAATGGAGTCGGGATCAGCTGTTGCAAAGTCCGGCGAAGTATGTACTCCTTTTTTATACTCCCAACAGTATGTAGTCCCACATGAATGGATAAGGTAGATGGGTATACCCAGCAACCGTTGAGCAAGCCGTGCAAATGAGAAACTGAGTTCGTTTTTGCATGCACAACTACTCCCTATAAGAAAGGCACATGCAGCCGGTGGCTTTACTTAAATAACTAGGAAGGTTATTTATGGTGGCCACGATCCAGCTTATACCTTGGACATTTTTGCAATTGGTATTAGTATGTTCGCAATTTCCGATTGCTATCTCTGAACCTATGAAATGTGTATGGAGGTATATCTTACATCAACATTTTTTTTCAAGGAGTATATACAGATTTTTTTAATGGATATATACTACTTTTATTTTAAGGGGTATACACTGACTTAGTTGACCGAGTGTGTACTGGCTTTTCAGAGGAGTATACACTGAATTTCATTTGGAGTACATACTGAATTTGTTTTTGAAGAAATATATGAGTATCAGTATTTAAAAATTTGAGTAGTATGTCTGCCTTTTTAAAGGAGTATATCATTTTTTGTACGCAGTATATGCTGACATTTTTTAAGGAGCATGTACTGACTTTATGGAATGTACTATCGGAGTATATACTGCCCATCTTTTGAAGAACTATGTACTGCATTTTCTTTGATGAGTATATGTGAAGAAGTAGCATATACTGCCTAAATGGAGTAGTATGTCTACCTGACCCTTAGTAGTTTATTTCAATATCTCACATGGAGAAATTAAGTGTAGTTAAGAAAATGAGAATATTTGTATGGTGGTCTATATTGTTTTTTGCGAGCTTGCATGTAGTAAAATTTTGAAGGGTTCATATCTAACTTTTTTTTACGCATATACACTTTCTCATGATGAAGTATATAACATTTTTTTCCATGCAATTTTTTTATATAACACTTTTTCTTGATGAAGCATATACCCTTTTTTAGGGTAAGTATGTCCCAATTTTTTCTTGGGGGGAGTATATACCCTTTATCCAGTACAGTATATATGTATGCTACAATGGTATAAGTCATTCAATAAAAAAGTATAAACTAAAAAGGAGTATGGTGCATTTAGTAAATATGAAGAGAAGAAAATGCTGGAATTTAGTCTATTTTGGGACAGCCCAATAACTATTTAAGAAATTCCTAAATAAATCCTAGAGGCCCACTTAGCCCATTTGTGCAAGGCAAAGGATACTACTAAAGTTTAATCCCACATTGCTAGTTTAGTGGGAGTTGGACCTCCTTATAAGGGAGGTTCTTTCTCCACTTGTATGAGCATGAGAACAAGATGGACATCCACGCGCGCTCCTCCTCCGCCGACCGCCGTGCCGCGCCGCGGGTTGCGGGAACGAGCCGATGTCTAATTTTTGTCACGCACTACGGGTATACGAAAGGTCATTTGGGAGCTGAAAAGTTTTTGCGGCAGTGGATAATGAATACGAACGGCGCACCTCTTCGCGTGCTGCCTGTTCACTTCGTCTCCCTCTGTTGCTTCACCTCCCGTCGCAGCCTGTTCGCGTCCCTCTCCCGTGCCTATATAAGAGAGGTCGCTCCTCTCTAGAGAGATACATCAGTAGGTCCTCTTCCTCTCGCCACAGAGTTTCTGAGCACTGCGCTGCTGCTACAATCTTCTCCATCCCGGCTTGCAGCGTGCACCGCAGGTCGGGACAGTAGGCCTCTGAAACCGCACCTTTTGAGTCCTGTACGGGAGAAGGGTGATATGGTTTTTGGGGAGCGCTCTGCGCGACTACTGACTTCTTCTTCACGGACGCCCCGTACTCTGACGACTACTTCCCCGACGATGACTACTTCCCCGACATCGACAACCTCCTCGATGACATGGAGGACACCGACCCCAAGTCCAGTGCCTCTGCTCCTGCTGCTGTCACGAGCGTGTTTCTCCCCTTTCTATTAGAGATTCTGCTACAGTTCCTTGTTCTAGCATTTGCCCTAGATATGTTAGCTCTATTTCATATATGCAACCTGCTATACTGTCTGCTCTAGATATGTTTAGTTACGGTTCATATATGAACATGTTGTTTACCTTCTCTTTGTCAAATCGCAAGGCTTATTTTATCACTTCTATACTAGCCATGCTTTATCTAGTATTTATGTTCATAAAATCATTCGGTAAATTGCTCATATTTCCAACAATCCAAAAACCTTATTATATGCAATTTACCCCGCGTGGTTTGGCTACTTCCTATGTTTGAGGGTATCCACTATAAGAGGTGGCGCATGAGAGCAGTCTTATGGTTTCAGTCCATGAGCTGCTATGACGCCACTCTTGGCAAACCTGAAGGAGAGCAAGATGCCCAACAGGCACAAGCTTTTCATAAAATGGTACCTTGTTTAAGGCTGCTCTCTTGAGTGTTCTTGGTGAGAACATAGTTGATGCTTATTCGTCAATTGCTAATGGAAAAGATATGTGGGATGCACTCGAGGCCAAGTTTGGGGTCTCAGATGCTGGCACTGAGCTGTACATCATGGAGCAATTCTATGACTAAAGGATGACTGAAGAGCGCTCCGTGGTTGAGAAAGCTCATGAGATACAGTCATTTGCTAGAGAACTTGAGCACTTCAATTGTATCCTACCGGACAAGTTTATTGCCGGAGGTATCATCACTAAGCTACCTCCCACGTGGAGGAACTTTGCTACCTCACTGAAGCATAAGAGGCAGGAGTTTTCCGTTCCGGATCTCATTGGTACTCTTGATGTGTAAGAAAAGGCGAGAGCAAAGGACAACCGTGCTCGAGGTATTGAGGGAGGTTCTAGTGCCAACCTGGTACAGAAGAAGAACTTCCAGCCCCACAAGTTCAAGAACAAGGGCAAGTTTGATGGTAAAGCAAAGTTTGATGGGAAGAACAAGGCTGTGCAGCACACGAACTTCAAGAAGAAGAATGACAAGAAGAAAGGTGTTTGTCATGTGTGTGGGGATCCTGATCATTGGGCTCCTAGTTGCCCTAATCGCTTCGACAAGCGTTATCCTGGGAAAGGCGGCAAGACCGCTAATGTTGTCATTGGAGACACTGACATGAAGGATGCTGGGTATGGTATATTTCCCACTATTATTTCAGTATGTCATTCTCCTGATTGGTTGATTGACACGGGTGCTAATGTGCATGTATGCGGTGATATTTCCATGTTTTCGTCTTATCAGACCACAGGGACTTCCACCGTGCTGATGGGCAACGGTTCAAGTGCTTCGCTCGTGGTGTTGGCACGGTCGATCTGAAGTTTACTTCGGGGAAGATCGTGCGGCTGAAGAACGTGCAATATGTCCCCTCCATCAATAAAAATCTTGTTAGCGGATCTCTTCTGTGTAGAGATGTCTACAAGCTTGTCTTTGAGTCGAATAAATTTGCAATTTCCAAGTATGGAACCTTTGTTGGTAAAGTTAATGAGTCAGGAGGCCTGTTTCGTTTATCCTTATCAGACGTTTGCAATAAAGTTGTTAATCATATTTGCAACAATAGTGAATCAAATGTGTGGCATTCACGTGTTTGTCATGTTAACTTTGGTTGCTTGTCGCGATTAGCGAAGTTGAACTTGATCCCTAGTTTCACCACTGTCAAGGGATCCAAGTGTCAAGTTTGTGTGCAAGCTAAGCAACCACGTAAGTCTCATGTGACTGCGGAAACGAGAAATCTTGCACCACTAGAACTCATACATTCAGATCTATCTGAAATGAATGGTGTTTTGACAAAAGGTGGAAAGAAATAGTTCATGACGTTAATTGATGACTCCACTAGATACTGTCATGTGTATCTTACGAAATCTAAGGATGAGGCTTTGAACTATTTCAAGATCTATAAAGCTGAAGCGGAAAACCAACTTGATCGAAAGATCAAGAGGCTTAGGTCCGATCGTGGTGGAGAGTATTTCTCAAATGAATTTGATTCCTTTTGTGCGGAAAATGGCATAATCCATGAGAGGACGCCTCCCTATTCACCTCAGTCAAATGGGGTGGCCGAAAGGAACAACCGTACTCTCACTGATTTGGTTAACGCCATGTTAGACACATCGGGTCTCTCCAAGGCATGGTGGGGGGAGGCGATATTGACAGCATGTCATGTCCTAAACTGAGTTCCCACAAAGAACAAAGAGATAACTCCATTCGAGGAATGGGAGAAGAAAAGGTTAAAGCTCTCTTATCTATGAACCTGCGGTTGTTTGGCGAAAGTCAATGTGCCAATTCCAAAGAAGTGGAAGCTGGGACCAAAAACCGGTGGATTGTGTTTTTTTGGGATATGCTTTCCATAGCATTGGTCATAGATTCTTGGTTGTAAAATATGAGGTACCTGACATGCATTCAGTATGATCATGGAGTCAAATGATGTGACTTTCTTTGAAGATATCTTTCCCATGAAGAAAATGGCTACCTCATCTAATCAGGAGATGCCTAGTTCATCAAATCAGGAACCAGTTACAATTATTGAACTTGCCATTTCGATGGAAGACTTTGAAAAACCTGTGGAGGAAAACAATGAAGTTCCTGCTAGGAGCAAGAGACAGAGGATTGCAAAGTCCTTTGGTGATGATTTTCTTGTGTATCTCATAGATGACACTCCCAGTTCTATTTCAGAGGCCTATGCATCTGATGATGCTGACTACTGGAAGGAAGCGGTCCGTAGTGAGATGGATTCCATCTTGGCAAATGAAACTTGGGAGATAACTGATCGTCCTTATATGTGCAAACCTATAGGATGCAAATGGGTATTCAAGAAGAAGCTTAGGCCTGATGATACTATTGAAAAGTACAAGGCTCGGCTCATGGCTAAGGGTTATACCACAAAGGAAGGTGAAGATTTCTTTGGTACTTACTCACCTGTGGCTCGACTGACCACTATTCGATTTCTACTTTCACTAGCTGCCTCACATGGTCTTCTCATTCATCAAATGGATGTTAAGACTGCTTTCCTAAATGGAGAGTTGGACGAGGAAATTTATATGGAACAACCAGATGGGTTTGTAATAGATGGCCAGGAAGGGAAAGTGTGCAAGTTGCTGAAGTCTTGTTTGGACTTAAGCAAGCACCCAAACAGTGGCATGAGAAGTTCGAAAGAACTTTAACATCTGCATGCTTTGTTGTGAACAAAGCTGAAAAATGTGTGTACTATCGCCATGGTGGGGGCGAGGGAGTTATGCTTTGCTTGTATGTTGATGACATACTGATTTTCGGAACAAATATGAATGTTATTAAGGAGGTCAAGGATTTCCTATCTCGTTGTTTTGAGATGAAGGATTTAGGAGTGGCTGATGTCATTCTGAACATAAAGTTGTTGGGAGACGATGATGGTTGGATTACATTGCTTCAATCTCACTATGTGGAAAATATCTTGAGTCGCTTTGGATACAGTGACTGCAAGCCCTCTCCAACACCATATGATGCTAGTGTGTTGCTTCGAAAAAATTGAAGAATTTTTAGAGACCAATTGAAATATTCTCAAATTATTGGCTCGCTTATGTACTTAGCCAGTGCTACAAGACCTGGCATCTCTTTTGTTGTTAGCAAACTGAGCCGTTTTGTCTCAAAACCAGGAGATGTGCATTGGAAAGCTCTAGAGAGAGTTTTGTGTTATTTGAAAGGCACTGCGAATTATGGAATTCACTACACTGGGCACCCAAAGGTGCTTGAAGGGTATAGTGACTCAAACTAGATCTCAGATGCTGATGAGATAAAGGCCACGAGCGGATATGTATTCACTCATGGAGGTGGCGCTGTTTCTTGGAAGTCTTGCAAGCAGACCATCTTAACGAGGTCAACAATGGAAGAAGAACTCACAACAGTCGATACAGCTACGATCGAAGCAGATTGGCTTCGCCGGCTCTTGAATGACTTGCCGGTTGTTGAGAAACCTGTATCGGGTATCCTTATGAACTGTGATAATCAAACTGTGATCATGAAAGTGAACAGTTCAAAGGATAACATGAAGTCATCAAGACACGTTCATAGAAGGTTAAAGTCTATCAGAAAAATGAAAACTCCGGAGTTATTGCATTGGATATATCCAAATGTCTAAAAATCTGGTAGATCCCTTTACTAAGGGTCTATCACATAATGTGATAGATAATGCATCGAGGGAGATGGGTATGAGACCCACAATATGAGTTGTTCATAGTGGTAACCTATTCTTTGTGATCGGAGATCCCGTGAATTAGATGTGGAAGACATGCTGTTGGTCAGCTAGGAGGAGGGTACGTTTAGTATTAAAAATACCACTCCATGAAGATGCAATACTCTCCTCAATCTGCATGGCAGGTTGATGTATATCTTAATGTGTTCTAAGAGGCTCATTGAAGCAGAGATGTTGTCCTATAGAACATCTTTTGAAGAACACACCTATATTAGTCTGATTGTTAAACGTCGCAATCTATGAGAGTAGGCTTCTCTCTAGTAAACTCATGAAAGGTCTCGGAGTATGACGCATAAGCTCTACCCGCGGGGAAGACCCACGATAGCCACGTATCGGTCAAGGCTTTATGTGAAGCTAGATTCGCGGAAAACTTGTAGTTAAAGGCCCGGTCCACTGTCCAAGTTGCTTACTAGTGTAGCATAGAGTTCTAGGTGGAAGTTCAACTTAACAGTCTCCACTGTAGTACCGGTATATAAAACAATGTTTTGGAACCAAAGGCAAATTTTGTGTGCCTCTGGGATCTGGTGGGGGATTGCTGGAATTTAGTTTATTTTTGGACAGCCCAATAACTATTTCAGAAATTCCTAAATAAATTCTAGAGGCCCACTAAGCCCATTTGTGCAAGGCAAGGGATACTACTAAAGTTTAGTCCAACATTGCTAGTTTAGTGGGAGTTGGACCTCCTTACAAGGGAGGTTTTTCCCTACTTGTATGAGCATGAGAACAAGAGGGACATCCACGGCGCTCCTCCTCCGCCGCCCGCCTCGTCACGATGCGCCCGTGGGTTGCGGATTGAGCCGAGTCGATGTCTAATTTTTGCCACGCACTACGGGTATACGAAAGGTCACTTGGGAGCTGAAAAGTTTTTGCGGTAGTGGATAATGAATACGAACGGCGCACCTCTTCGCGTGCTGCCTCTTCGCGTGCTGTCTCTCTCTATTGCTTCACCTCCCGTTGCAGCCTGTTCGCGTCCCTCTCTTGTGCCTATATAAGAGAGGTCGCTCATGTCCAAAGAGATACATCAGAAGGTCCTCTTCCTCTCGCCACACAGTTCCTGAGCACTGCGCTGCTGCTACAATCTTCCCCATCCCGGCTTGCGGCATCCACCGCAGGTCGGGACAGTAGGCCTCCAAAGCCGCACCTTTTGTATCCTGTACGAAAGAAGAGTGATAAGGTTTTTGGGGAGCGCTCTGCGCGAGTACTGACTTCTTCTTCACGAACGCCCTAGACTCCGACGACTACTTCCCCGACGACGACTACTTCCCCGACGTCGACAACCTCCTCGACGACATGGAGGACACCGACCCCAAGTCCAGTGCCTCTGTTCATGCTGCTGTCACGTACGTGTTTCTCCCCTTTCTATTAGAGATTCTGCTACAGTTCCTTGTTCTAGCATTTGCCCTAGATATGTTAGACTCTATTTCATATATGCAACCTGCTATACTGTCTGCTCTAGATATGTTTAGTTACGGTTCATATATGAACATGCTATTTACCTTATCTTTGTCAAATCACATGGCTTATTTTATCACTGCTATACTAGCCATGCTTTATCTAGTATTTATGTTCATAAAATCAATCGGTAAATTACTCATATTTCCAACACAAAAATGTATCTTCGTTTTGATTACGAGTATTTTTCATTCAAGAATAACAAATGACAATGCACAAACTGTGTACGTGCGGGCATCATCCATATCGTTGCTTTTGTGTATGCATCTTCCATGATGCAATCGATTCATCTGCTTCTTGATTACGGTGACGTCGGACTAGGAGTTCTTTATTGAAGCCGCTGGGAAACCCGATCCACTATGGCTTGTACGAAGAAGACGTGCCGCACTGCGGCCGTCGGCGTTGCCCAGCTGTAATACTATACGATTTAGATGCATGTACAGAAATTCGATGAAGGACTTGATCAATGCCGATTGAACAACATGCATGTTAGAGGCTAGGCGACCCACCAATGGCACTACGGAAAGACTCGCATGTATTATACCTCGACAAAGATCGGATCGGAGTGGCATTTCACCTCAGTAGTCGTGGAAGTGCCGGCCAACCCATCTTACCTTCGTCGTCATAAACCGCCGTCCGGTCTTTCTTGTCTCCATCATCTAACCACTGTGTGACCGTCCACCCGCGATATGTCGCCGTCGTGGCAGCAGCCGGCCGTATCTCATCTTCGTTTGCTTCCAGATTCAGCCTTTTGTTTTGGAAAGCTGCGCGTGCCTTATCTGTCCCTTATTTACGGAACAACTTTCCCAACACCTGCCAATGCAAATTAATTATTTAATAAAATAATTGCCAAGCCGTTAGTGCCAAGAGCCAATGCATTGGGGCCTGGGAGTACATACTCCTACGTGTACTGACCTATTTTCCTATATATATATATATATAGGGCTGGACTATTCTGTTACCGGTAACAGAATATTATTCTGTTACCCCTCGGCTCTATAAGGGCGCGAGGCGCAGGCTATAGCAGAAACTCCCCGACCCGAACCCAACCAAACCCGCCTCCTACCGCCGGAGGCGGCCTCCGCGGGCGAGCGAGCGACGGCGGCAGCCGGAGCGAGGTAGCCCGCGGCGCCGTGACGGGTGACCCACACACTGCCGCCAGCCGCCGTCAAGACGCTTCCCCGCCGACGGGCTCGCCGGCACCTCCCCGCGCGCCTTCCCTCCGACGGGCGCCGGCCCCACCCCGCGCACCTCCCTGTCGACGGGTGTCGTCTCCTCCCCACGCGCCTTCCCTCCGACGAGCGCGCCGGCCCCTCCCTGCCTCCGGCGGCTGCCGCGCGCCGTCCCAGCCTCCCTCCGCCGCGGCGCACCGCCATCACAGCCCCGCGCCGCCACCCCGAGCCCCTCCTCCGTGCGCCGCCACAACGAGCCCCGCCGCCCTGCGCCTGTCGCCCCCCGCCTTGCGCAGCATCCTACCGACCGGACCAGCCGCCGGCCGAATCCAGCCACGCTCCCGAGCTTCATCTTCTTCCTCGCCGAGACACGCGACAGCCACCCCAGTTTGGGCGTAGTAAGTACCTCAGTACGAGTTAAAAACGGTGGTACGTTCGGAATAAAGGAAATGGCCGAAATTCAAATTGTAAAAATTCAAGCAAAAAAAGAAACCCCATGAAAATCCTGCTTAGTAAGTACCTCAGTACAAGTCGTAAAATGAGAGAAGTTCACAACATCATTGTCAAAAAAATGTTGAGTTAAAAAAAGCAAAACAAAACAAAACATTTTCTTTTTAAATAAAATATCATTCAGTTCGATAATACAAACCATGCAAGTACAGGGGCGACGATACAGTAAAAACCGTTGAAAATTTACGAGCAAAAATATTACCCACAAACAGAGCAAAGTCTAGTTAGTGAAAAATGCTTAGTACAAACCCATGCAAACATCAGTACAAGTACTTTTTTTCAGAATAATTTAAAATTACTATACAAAAAATAGCTCAGTACAAACATACACATATATCAGTACGAGTACTTTGTTTATCAGACAGGAAAACAACAGGATGTGTCTTGCCGTATTGAAAACTTTTTAAATTAATACAAAGTAAAGTCTAGTATGTGGAAACACGCTCGGTACAAAATCATATAGACATCCGTTCAAGTACTTTTTTTAGAACCATTCAAAACTGCTATGAAAAATACCTCAGTACAAACACACAAATATATCAGTACGAGTACTCTGTTTTTTTAAGGAAAACACCATGATGGGTCTCACCGTAATCCAAATTACTCTTCAACGGCTGCAAAAATGAGAAAACTTCAACATGACTAAGTTTCGCATTTTCGATAGCTATCCAACGGTATATTATTTGCCCCATTTCGACAAACTTTAAAAAAATCATGTTTTAAATCAAATTTGACCGTATTTGAATTCGTTTTTAAACCGTAAGGAATTAGAAAACATTTCAATACGAAAAAGTTGTGCATTTTCCGTAGCTTTCCAACGCCGTACCATTTGCGTCAATCCGACAATCCGTTTGCAAAAAATCGTGAAAATACGTTTCGCCCAGAATTTCACCATTTTTCAAATTACTTTTAAATTATATAGAATTAGAAAAAACAATACATATACGGAAGATGCGTATTTTCACCAGCTTCCCAACGCCATCTTATTTGCTCAATTCCAACAAACCGTTTGAAAAGTGAGTCCAAAATACGATTCACGTTTTCGGTTTTGAACAAAACGGTTTTTCCAAAACTGCTCTTAAACCATAATGATTTTGCAAAAATGTTCAATATACTTGAAATATGGTTGTCAAGAGCTTTCCAATCATATATTATACGCCCTGTTCCGACAAAAAATTTACAAAAAAGTTTTTGATCTAAAGAAGACGATCTGTTAAACACAACTAAAACCATCAGTTCAACCGCTTCGAAAACATCAGTACAACCACCTGAAACCGTCAGTTCAAAAAGGGTAACAGAATAATATTCTGTTACGCGTAACAGAATAGCCCAGATGTGTGTGTGTGTGTGTGTGTATATATATATATATATATATATATATATATATATATATATATAGCATGTGTTGACTAGCTAATTGATGCATTAATTGCTTTGGTATGTATTTAACTCTTCTTTCTTCTTTTATATAGCCCTCTGGACCAAGCAATACTTCAGTAAAGAAACGAGGCCCGAAGAAAAAATTGTGCCCGGATGAAAGATTCACTACCACAGAAATCGCGCGCGTTGGCCAACCGATTAAACCCCTCCGGACCAAGGAAGCATTTTCTGCTCAGTGCGAGGTTCTTGTTAGGGACATGATCCCGATGAGCATCGAGCTATGGAATCAGCCTAAGAAGGAAGAACTTCAAGTTTCTTTTGTCGAAGATAGACATAAAGATGATCTTGGGAAAGCGCTGAAGGTAAATTTCACCCTACCGGAAGAGGAGGATCCGGAGAATCCAGTTAATCAGTAGAAATGATCTTTCTCTCGCGTTCGGCTATAATGGAAACCCTCGAATCTAGAGCTGTTTGGCGTTCCAATGCAGTTCCAACAATGCATTTCTGTATTACAATTTGGTGGAGGAACTTTAGGACATCCTTGGGGAAATGCACCTGGTGCAGCAGCTAATCGAGTGGCTTTAGAAGCCTGTGTACAAGCTCGTAACGAAGGGCGTGATCTTGCTCGGGGTAGGAAAGGATCCCTTTGAGTTCATATTGATGTAGGAGAAAGAGAAGGGCACAGAGCTTCTATATACCACTGGATTCCACCAGACTGTTCTGTGGAAAACACGGCAACCTATCCCTTCCCTGACGAGAACCTGGATACCATAGCATAGGAACCTCGAAAATACGTATTATAGGTTGGTTGTATACACACTCATCCTTTAAGAAGATAAGAGAGCCCCGCGGACATTTCCTTCCTCGAAACCTCGAAACCGATATCGCCTCGATTCTGCTTCCGTCTATCATGTCCAATCTTACTTTCGTGCCGATGAAGGGCAGTCCGGAAGGTGGAGTTAGCACCGGGCCAATTCTTAGAAGAATAAGTAGGAGTAGGAGCACTCTTCTTCCTCAAGCGTAGCCGTCAGGGCAATCAACCACTATCTAAAAACCCAGGTTGGACAACTGCGTGCTGGGGGATTAGCAGGGGATTTTGTCGTAAAGGAATTACGGAAGTGGAAAAGGGACTTTGACAAATTGCGTTTTTCCAGATGGATTCTTTAGAAAGATTCCCGGATAAAGTTCAGTATAATATTTAGTTAGAATCTAAATAAAGGCGCATACGTGGGTGGGCAGGGGGCCCCACTACTTCTTCATTCAGGGGGGGCTAGCCTCATGACTTCCCACTGGGCGAGGGGTGCACCTTGATTCACTACTGACATCTTCTGTGGAGCCGAGTTCGCCGACTGAGACTACTTGAAAAGAATTTTCGACCAACCGATCTCACGACGATGAGTCACCCACATACTTAACAAAAAATTCAAATAGAAGAGCAAGTAAATCAAGCTCAATTACAACTCACTCTGATCAAATAGCACTCAGGTATAGGATTTCCAGCGG